>BMAO01035970.1:0-34047 GCA_019973975.1 Trichonephila clavata | reverse complement strand
TGGTTTCAGTACATACTTGTGGTAAATATAAGGTGATTATAATACAGGGTGTCCCCGAATGCCGTGTACAAACTTGGAGGTGAGGTAGAGAGCATCCTGAAAAGCATAATTACATAGGAAAGCAGGGGTGGAAACGTAACTCTAACGAAATAAAGAGACACAAAGACAGTAAGACCACAACGCAGAATGTAGTTTAAAATGCCTTAGAACAAAAACGAAAAAATAATTATAAATTTAAAAAAGGACATTAAAGCATCACAGGAGGTGTTTGAAATTGCTGCCATTGGCATGTATGCACGCACGACATCAACGCGACATGGCATGGCTTACCTGGCGTTTCCCGGATCGTAGCAGTAGCGGTGGATATACGTGCCACTAGTCCATTTATAATTGGTCGTCAATCGTACTTCGGAAAGAACCATGGTCCGCCAGTTCTGATGCACCTGAGCTAACGTTTGATGATACGGTTGCCGCCTCGTTGAATATCATTACTCATACAACTGAACAGCAACACGTCCATTTCTGTTGGCTAGGCCGTAGATGAAATGGATATCCACCAACTCGGTGTTCGTATAATGCATTGCACACTATCCATGTCTGAAATTAGGAAACGACATTTGCCAACCTTGTGAGCTCACATGCAGGGCCAACTATTGCTTTCTACCCATGCTTTCTGATGCAATTAAGCTCCTCATAATGTTCTCTACCTCCCCTCCAAGTTTGTACAAGGCATTCAGGGACACCCGGTATATTATCTGTTCGTTATAACTCAACACGGTTCTAATTAAAAGTGCCCTGCATAAAATCAAATCAAAACCTTCAATTTCTGTGCATGATATTCACTAATCTATGTGCAGAAAAGGATTTTAAAAATTTCGTAAATGAGTGTCCCTTACGAGATGCCATTAACAGTTAGTTGCCTGTTATTTGTAAATACGAACATAAGTGAACCTATTTACGCAATTTATTAGACGTTTCAAAACTTTCTTAATTAAATCTCAGCAATAACTACATCTTTCACTGCGTTACGAAATTTTTCCAACAACGTAAGTTCGTTAATTTCGCGTTTATTAACAAGAAATTAGCAAACTCCAAGTAGCCGATATATTTCGGATAAGACTCCCATTAAACAGCGGATATTTTGGATAAAACTTGTTTAACTATATTCTGAGCAAATTCTTAACTCGAGTTGAAATTTTAATTTGATGGGGTCTTACGCATGCATTTTCAACATGAATTTGCTGGAAAATAGTAGTACGAGTAAGAAGTAATAATAAAACCATATAGTACAAACTACACATGAATTAAAATAGTTCCTGGATAGGACCAAATAACTCATTGTTTCTCAAACTCTGGGTGTGCCCTTTTAGGGGGCATAATAACGTAATTGCATATTGAAATGTCGAAAACAAAAGATTATTTTTTAAAATATTATTATTTACTGAAAGTAAGCAAACAAAATACATTTTGACGTAAAAAAATATATACACTGTCAAGGATCTTTTGTTGCATTCCAAGGCCTTCAGAATGATTTTATGGATAACAGTATACGGAAAAGATCGTAGTTCAGAAAGACGTATATATACGTCCGGGGGAAATAACGCTTTGGCTGATCGAGACGAATACATATGCCGGTGGCACTGTTAGGCATAAAGTCGTATTGTAGCTTTAGCTGTAAAGTATAGTATTATTGAAATAAAAACATTGTTATTCTATGAAGGGGGCGATAGAAATTACGATTGAATATTGGGTCACAGATATTGAAACTTAAGAAGCACTGATATAACTTACATATAATGCAAACTATAGTTTTAATATAGAAATTTAACTTTATTTAACGGTTTAGTTTTAAAATTTATATTCGATTGAAAAAATATTTCGAAGAATGTGGACTAGGAAGATATTGTCATATAAGTGAAGCAATAATGAATATGGTTTTTAATTGGATGAGATAAAAATTTATTATTTTTGATAATGTTATTAATTGATAAAAGAATAGTAATCACATGCGTTTTACAATTTTCTGTGTGAATGGTTTTATCTATTTATTTTTTCTTGGGTTCAACAGCTTTAACGCGCATCAGCATCTTCATATGGTGATTTTTCAATGGCAAAAGGCTTCAAACACAAGACTCGACAGGAGAAAAATTAATCACAGTTTTTCGACTATAACTATTTGGCCACAAAATATTTACGAAATGGTTTGTAAGCAAAATGTCCCCTTCATAAAATAATTTCTCATTTGATACCACTTTTTCATAAGGTACTAGAACATACATTTAGAACTAGAACTATATACACTGAAGAGACCAAAAAACGGTTACACCTGCCTAATATCATGTAGGATCCCCACGAGCACTCAGAAGTGCCACAACTAGACGTGGCATGGATTCAATTAATGCCTAAAGTATTGTTGGAGGCAATTGACACCATGAATCCTGCAGGGCTGTCCATAAATGAGTAGGAGTAAGAGGGAGTGGAGATCTCTTCTGAGCAGCACGTAGCAAGGCCTCTCAGAAATGTTCAATAATGTTCATGTCTGGGGATTTTAGTTGCCAACGGAAGTTTCTAAATTCAGAAGAGTGCTCCTGGAGCCACTTTGTAGCATTTCTGGACATGTGGGGTGTCGCCCTGTCCTGCTGAATTCCCCAAGTCCGTCGGAATGCAAAATGGATATTAATGGGTGCAGGTGATCAGACAGGATGCTTAAGTACCTGTCACCTGTCAGAGTCGTATCTAGACGTATCTGGGGTCCCATATCACGACAAATGCACACGCCCCATGCCCTCACAGAGCCTCTACCAGCTTGAACAGTCCCCTGTTGACATGTAGGGTCCATCGATTCATGAGGTTGTCTCCATACCCGTACACGCCATCAGCTTGATTCAATTGGAAACGAGACTCGTTAGACCAGGCAACATGTTTCGCAAATACAAAAAAAAAATCAATCACAAACACAAACACGAACACACAGAAACTGTCGCTGTCTAGCTAATGAGACAGTAAAGACCTTGAAAAAGAAATAGAGGCGGGGAAACCACTCCTATATAAGGAAATGAGAAATTATGGAGGGGAGAATGTTAGATAAGGAGAGGGATAGTCCAAACATTTTTCCCTATTATATTTTGGAAAGACAGAAATAATGGCCGGTTCCTCTCTCGAGAGAGAAAGGAAACAGATGCGAGACCCTCATAAATTGAAAAATAGTCACAGAGGGGTGCCAAAGGCACCACATTCACTCTCCTACCTTCTCCAATATCTTTGCACCCCAATGCAAAGGAAACAACAGTGGAGAAGGAATGCTAGAGAGGCTTTCTAAATAGCACAAGGAAAGGGATCATCTGTATTCGGACAACTGTCTGGTCATTGCTCACGTGGTATTTAGGACTTTCGGACATGTATGAAAATCCTTCCATTTTCATAAACACGACAACCAACAACCAATAAAGTTTCCATGTGAAAAACAATGACGAAACTTACTTTCGGTGCTTTCCTTGCAATTATTTTCAAATTCAATTCAAAAGAAACTTTTCATTTGTTGAGTAGATATCCGCTTATAACATGTTCGGTGGCAATAGTCCCTAAGGAAAGGTTAGGTGAGCGTAAAAGGTAAATAGAAGGTGTGACACAAAAAATAGATGCTAAGTATGTTAACAACAACATTTTCAACTCCTGTTTTGGTGACGTCATCCCACGCACCTCCTCTATCCATGTGGCCAGTTTCGCTTTAACCGATCACTCCAGTTGGGAGTACTGCGTCATTGAGTGAACACGTGCAACTGCCAGAAAAATCTCGAATACACATCAAGTTTCTTGTAAAGCTTAAGATTACAGCCACGATAACATTTCAAATACCAACCGAGGCTTATGGAGAAGAAGCTTTGTCTCGTGCACATGTGTTTGAATGGTATAAGAGGATTTCAAGGAAAAGGTCAGGGCTGAAGATGATGAACCTTCTACGCATCCAAGGTCAGCGATTACAGACCAAAACATAGCCAAAATTCGTGATATGATTGAGGATAAAATAAGGAAAGAAAAAGGCCAGAATTGGAGAGTGATGGATGGCTGTTTCACCAAAACAATGCTTCCGCTCACATGGCCCTGTTTGTCAAGCAGTATCTGAACAGCCAAAACATTACTAGGATGGAGCATCCTCCATATTCACCAATTTATCCCCATAAAACTTCTTTTTATTTCCTACAGTTAACTTTTGCTGAAAGGGAACCCATTTTACCTCATTTGAAGAGGTTCAGGCAAAAACTGAAAATCTCTTAAAGGGACTTACAAAATCTTCGTTACGGAACTGTTACCAACAATGGCAGCGCTGAATGCAGAAGTGTGTGAATGCTGGAGGGAATTACTTTGAAAGTGATACATTCTCGGAGAACTGATTCTGTAAATACAATGATTTATTGGACCAGTCTGGGTTTTTTGTGTCACACTGTGTATGTCTATAAAATGTATTAAAGTTGATCGGATTTAGACAAACACTTCAATGTTGTTAGCTATTCTCTTCGTGTAATAACTTTTTATTGACTCTTAATTATTTCGCTGACTAGTTTAACATGGGAGGGGTCATGAGGGGCACAGAGTCACCCAGGCAACGAAATATAAAATGTGTTCTTAAATACTATTAATAGAATTATTGCGCGATTCAAAACTCAAAAAAAAAAAACCGATATGACAAGAAGGGAACTTGTAAAAGAATATTAATAATTAAAAAATAGTAATCAACTTTTAAATGTAATGCTTCAAAGGCACTGTCAATTTTCAAATTGCAGTTTGGCTTGTGCTTTTTTTGAAATGTTTTATTTTTAAAAGTGTTCAGTTAAGCACATGTCTAATTCAGTTTTATAGTTTTTTCCCCATTATTCGAATTTCATTTCTATAAATCTTTCAAGTATTATTATTTTAACTTTGATATTAACGAACCTTAAAATTTTAAAACGTTTCATTCATATGCTGACACAAAACGTAATCTTCCATCACTTTGATCAACTTGAACTCCATATGGAATGGTTTTGCAATGTTTTATTGACGTTTTTCTGCTTGGAAAGGTTACGAAACAAGAAACCCATTCGAAATACTATCATTAATCTTAAATAATTGCCATTCAATCATGCATTCTTCATCGCACAGTATTAGTGACTAAAAGACTGGAAACTTTTCCTTTTTATGTTCAAAAAGAGCTTACAGAAGAAAAGAGAGATGAAAAATTACCTTAATTTTACTAACCGCGCCATTTTGTTTTCATTTTCGATTTATACTTTTTTCCCCCGCCCTACGCGCTTCTAAATTTTATTTAAAAAAAAGAACTTAAAACACATGCAGTAATGCGTGTCTTGCGTGAGATGAAGATGTGAAGACAGAAAAATTGAATGTTTTGAAACGTTCGTTGAGTGTGGTTGCATAATTAGCAGCTTCAGCGTAAATTGCTATGTTAGGCTTCCGAATATGTTCTTAAGATAAATTAGTTTTATTTTTAAATGCTTTACTTTTTTTCAGCCGCAGAAAAGAGACACTAATCTTAAGAAAATCAATTTACGGAAATGTTTTGAACAAATTTTTAAATACGTTTCTGGCCTTTTTTTGCCTTAAATTCATTATTTTAAAATATTTTAGACAAATTAATGTCATCTGTTTTTAAAACAAGGAACATTCAGAAAGTAAGTTTCGCCATTTTTTTTCACATGGAAGCTTATTACCAAATTTACATTATGGCAGTTGTTCTTAAATTATGGTGCGTGGACCCAAGGGGGTCCACAGGACTTTTCTAGGTGGTTCGGGAAAGGTTGTCACATTTAATGTTAAGATTGCCCTTTTTTAGAGACTCTAAAAGGCTTCGCTGAAAAATTGAAAATTACGTCATCCTTAACCAGATCACTAAGCTTTCCCCAATGAAAAATCTCTACTATAGAACATGTATTTCAACGAAGAATGTTAATTCATTTTTTTTTGTAGTTGGAAACTACATAGCCATTAGTAAAACGTAATATTTTGCTTACTGTTTTCCTACAGAAAAAAGAAGCGTTAAACAAAGTCTGAATAAAGTGAAGAAAAAGTCTGTCATTTAATGTTTAAATTTCCATCTTTTAAAGACACTGAAAGGCCTCGTGGCAAAAATTAAAAGTTTCGCCATTCTAGACTAGATCACTAAACTGTCCCCAATAAAAAATCTCTACAAGTACATGTATTTCGAATTTCGATGAAGAATATTAATTGAGTGTTTTTTTATTATTTAGTTATATATATATATATATATATATATATATCTACGAACATGTCACTAATCCTCTTGGAGTAAATTTATTTCTCTTTAACTGTTGTTCTATTGAAAACTTTTTCCCAAAAAAGAACACTCGATTTAATCAAATGAAAGGTTCTATTTAAGCATTGACTTTTAGGTACTCAAAGTTATTGTACAGTAGTTGAGAGCTAGTCGAGTGTTAGTCGACGAATAATTTCTGAATGATCAAAGTCTGACTAGTTGACGATTTATTCAAAAAGACAGAGATTAATAATAAAGACCGGAGGTCGTACAACTAATAACGCAATTACGGTGAATTTGACCATGGACGGCTAAAGTGTTCCAAGAGTAAGTGAGTTAAATCATACTCAAATATTAAGTATGCTTTTGGCCGAGTAATTGCTCCTATACTTAGTAGTGATTTGCATTTCCTACCCAGGGTTGTTAATTTAGGTGAGAGAACAATACATTAGAATTTGTACTGATTATGAGTAATCTTTCTTTTAACCCCCAACACCAATAAGCGCATCGCGTTCATTATAATGTTTACTGTTTTCTAAAAGAAAAAGGAAGTGTTTTAATAGTCTGTATAAGTAGCAGAGGCAACCTTAGGATTGATTATACAGGAATCTTAAAATCTCTCAACCAGTAAGAAGTGTTCAAAATCTTGGGGTGTCCATGTATGGCACCTTGAACTGTTCACCTTGTATTACTTTTTTGATGCAGCCACCACTGATATTGAGACATTTGTTGTAGCGTGTAATCAGTTTGAAGAAAACAGTGCACAGTGCGATGCAAGGAGTTGTCACACGGTCTGCTCCACTTCAACACTGTTTGAAAGGAGTTTTTCCTCACTAGTGAACGATTCCTCTGGGTGACCTTGGGTTATGGAGTAATGGAGTGCACCAACATCTCATGGCTTGTGAGGATTTTGAACAGGAGCCCATTTCTTTCGGAATTTTTTCTTTCCTTCCCTAACTTTCGATAACCGTAGTAGCCCGGTGGTCAGGGTAACTGACTCGTGACTGGCGTGTCATGAGTTCGAGTCTGGTACCGCTGAAGACCCGCCGCGCTAGGGAGCGATGCACGTTAAATCTGTTGAAGCTCAAACGTCCTCCCGTACATGTGGTATGGAAGTTAGAAGAGGGGGTATCATCACAGGTGTCGTCCTCGTAACTAGACCATCGTTCAAAATTACGAGGTCCGTTGCCAAAAGCCCTTGAGGGGCTAAATAGTGTGACGAAAAAATTCACACACTCACTAACTTTCTGGTTACCCAAAACTCCATTGATGATATGATGGATCTGAGCACGGACAAGATGTAGCGTGGACGCCACTCTGACACCGTTACTCTTTTGCCTTCTAACATCTTGGCATTGCAGGAGATTTAGGGCTCTTCAGACGACCTTGGCACATTTCAGAAGAGGTCGCCTATGTGACCTTTGTGCAGGGGCTAAAATCTTTTTGTACCTGTCCCTGCTCTCTCCCTACTTCTCCTGCTCACCTTCTGGACTGTTGGGGCATATCCCGGGGACAGTTGCTTGGCGAGCAGAATCTGGTTAGGGACATTTTCTTGCGGAAAAATCAAATGAACCTGTGTTACAACCCCCACAGCGATTTCTTTTGATTTCCAATAAAATCATTATTTATATCGAACTTGTCCACTTTCATTTGGACCAACCTTTATATATTCTAAAGACTTTCAGGAGGCAGCTTGGTGACAATGGACTAAATTCATGACGGTCACATGATAATATAAACACGTGTTCTACATTGAATTCAAAACAGACAATAAACTAGCTCGTACTTTTTATTCTATTTGTAAAACTTAGGTAAAATTTCAAATTGCATAGTTGGGTAAAGATGCTCAAGAGTTATAAAAAAAATTTCTGCAAAAATATTTTAAAATTAAAGAAAAAAAGTCTTGTTTTATACATGCACTTTTAAATAAAATAACAAATATTAATTTTTTAAAAAAAAAAGTTTCTGTAAAAAGCGTAATTTGGCAACAACGAAGTGTATGAACTGATTTGCTGAAAATAGATAGTTGCATTTATCGTGACTATGACTTCACATGTGTTTTTGAACTTGATTGGCTAAAAACACGTGGTTTAAAATTATCATGTGATTATGACGTCACATGGATTTAGTCCATTGATGAAAAACTTCTCAACACTCGTCGTCAAGGTAACGTTACCTATTTAGCATTATTGGCAGGAATATGCTCTCTCACTTTGTCTGCTCACATTTCTTTCCGATTACAATACACCTGCTGAGAAATAGAATTCCTAATTCTCCGTAATAATATTTATCATCCAAGCTTAATCTTCCTTTTTCTTTAATTCTTTCACACAGCTTCAAAGAATTCTACTACCAATCAAAACTTTGATGAAATCTTTATTATTGAGGGAAAAAAGATATTTATTCCTTAAAAATTATGTTTGCCACTACGACATATAAAACATCATCACAGTGGAAAAGAAGTTTTATTTTCAGAGTACTCATTGGTTTTGGCAATAACTAAAAAAAAAGTAGAAATAAATCGCATTCTTTCAAATCCTTTTTTTATTTTACAAACATCTATTTTCACTATATTGAGCAAATGAAATGTAATGTTTCATGTACATGGAAAAGTCAAATGTATTATCACCTCCATAAATGAGAATATTTTTTTTTTATCAAATCTTAGACGTGGAATTTTCTTCACATATTTTTCCTATAGTTTGCTGGACACCTGGGACTCTTTTGTTTATTAATAGCCTAATTTCTTTTTATTTCTTTTTTTTGCATCTTTTCGTTTTTATTCATTGTAAAAAGAAAAAGTACGTAACAGGAAGAGAGCAATAATTTTTTGAGATATTTGACTTGTTACTGAAAGTTTAAGAGAGAATTGAATAGGGCCAATATTTCGAAATTTGATTTTCAAAGTAATTTAAGTATATTTTCAACCGCTTTCACCAGTTCTTTCAAAGTATAGTAAGAAAAAATTTCTTTTAACTCTGTCTCCCTCATTCTCTGCTTCGACATACACTGACGGGGAAAAATCCCAACACCAAGACAGAATTGTGTTACAATTTACAAAAAACTACATAAACGGAGCCCATTCTGTACAAAAGTTCATGAACAAATTTTTAAATTTTTGAATTTTGATGTAGTACTTTGCTATTCATTTTTAAATGACTCTCAGGATAAGAGATATTTTAATTTTTACAAAAACTAGAGCATTTTATCTTATGTATTGTATGAAATTTCTTAAAGTAATAGCGATTATATTCACATAAGAGACTGTAAATTTAGAAATAAAACAATGATTGATAAATTTGAATGTTAAGACACTTCTACTATTTTACAAAGCATGCACAAAAAATTTGAGTTAATTATTTTGAAAACCTTTTGAGCATTCGCTGTCCCCGTTTGAGCATTTGCAAAAAAACACGATTCGAGTAAAACGCATTTTTTAGCATGACATCTTGCTTAAAGTAGTGGCATCTTCTTTTACCAAAACACGTGTAGTTTTTGTTCTAGAGAATGGAAAATAATAAACTTGGTACTTTTATAAATCTAATAAATGGCCTATAAAATAAAATCATAAAAAATTTGATTCACAAAATTCACTATTTTAGAGTAGTCGGATACCTAAAAAGATTAATTTTCAAGTACTGGTTTAGTTCTTTTCATAGTATGCATCGTTTCTAGGGTCCAGTTAATAAGAATTATAGTAACGGAATAAACATCTTTCTTAAAAATGAAGTTTCTATTACTAATCTAAATTAAAATGAAGAAACTATTCAAAATCCATTTTATTTGAATTTCTTTATAAAGTATGAGCAAGTGCGGTAATATATCTTTATGAATTTCGCAACCTTTTCTATTGACTGGAAAACGAGCTTATTCTACTTTTCATTTCAGAAATGGCAGCATAAATATATTTTACCCCAGTTTTATGTTGTATTAGGTCTCTTCCAAACTTGCCAAATTTATCCACCAATCTTTTTCCGTCACTTTTTCCATTTCCAGAATAATAAAACTTCTGAAAAGATCTCCCGTTGATTGGAGTGGGACGTCAGAATGAAGGAACTAAATCCCAATTTCCGTCTCAATATCCTTGGAGCATTAGATTCCGGAGGATGAAATACAGTTAGATGTAACTGTTTGTAGCGTTTTAGGATTTAATGAAGAACTCCAGAGACTTTCGAAGATAAATACAGCAGGAAAACATTTTTTATGAAAGGGGGGATATATAATTTTCATCACTCCTCCAAAAATTAAGGTTTTTTTTTTTAAGAATTACGAGACATAACTTTATAACATCAAACAAAACTGTATTTTCCTTTCCAATGAAAAATAATATTTTAATATACATTTCATATAACGTGGTATATTATAGTTTTACTAATTATATTTAGATGTAGATATTAAATAGAGAATTTTGCGTACAAATTTGCTGTAAGAAACGTGTTTGCTATTGCATTTTCTAACTTCAAAATAATTCTCCATATAAGCATTGCTCTTAGGTCAAAGTACAAAGGATTTTTTTTGTATTATATTATGCATGATATGGTATGATTAATATATATTGTAATAAATAATTTTAAATGAAGTATTTTCCATTTAAATCTTCTATTTTTAAATAAACTTCTTCGAATCAATTAAAATTTTTAATACATTAAAAATTAACCAACTTTTACATTGGTTCTAGAAATCGTATAATTATACGGCATGTGAAAGAACCCCTTAGAGTATCTGTTTGGCTTGGATGCCCTCGGAAAAATTAAATCCTAGTACAAAGTTCACATCGTCAAGAACTCAGGTGCTTCCCTATATGGAGGAAACTGGGCGTCAAAATTGCTTTAAGTAATTGGTATCGCATATACGGTGCAGCGCTAAAAAGTGGTACCAGCTCCTGGGGAATGTACTAAGTCTGCAAAGGTTTAAAATACCAATGCGCAGCCCCATTGAAAAAAAAACATTGGTTCTAGAAAAAATTTACTTGAGCATTTAATTCACAGTACGTTTAAATCTTTTGTATTATGTTTTGAACAATTAGTTCCATTGATATTTGTGGCCGCGGTAGCCTAGTAGTCAAGATTACGGACCCGTGGCTGGCGTGTCATGAGTTTGAGCCTTGTACCACTGAAGACCCACCGTGCAGAGAGTGCCGATGGAGTTTAAATATGTCGAAGGTCAAACTTTCTCCCGTTGGTGTGGTGCGGAAATTCAGAGAAGGAGGCTCCAGCTCACAGATGTCGTCCTCGTCACTTGAAGATGGTTCAAAATTACAAGGTCCGTCGCCAAAATCCCTCATGTAGCTGAAAAGTGTGACGTTGATATTCAGTCAGTCACTCATCCATTGATATTATGTTTTCAACAATATTTAGGAATATGAGTCTTTACTTCAAACATAATATTCTCTAATATATGTATTTACTTCTTACATATGCATTTCACACTTCTTACATATAAAGTATATTGCATACATTTATATATATTTTTCTTCGTTCAATTCAATTTTTATTCTCAAATTCGAGTTGGGAAAAATAATGGATCAACAATAATAAACATTTTCCATCTCTGTTTTTTAAAAAAAAATGCTTCCGCTAAATGAAAAGCATAAAGGCAACGTTTTCAAAAACATACAAAACCTTACTAGCATAAAGAATTTGTATATTTGAAACTTGTACTGGATGACTGTCTTCACACAAATTATAAAAGCTCCCTCAGTTTTAAATTCAGTCGTTAGTTACATATTATGTGTAAGGTAACTGTAACATTTAGTTTCAGATAGATACTTAACGATTATTTTTAATCCTAAGCTGGAAAGTTCGTCCACGTTATAAATATATGGAAATTTTAAAAAATTAAGCGCGAATAATTCCTCTTCAAAAAAATTAAATTAAAAATTTGTTTAGAATATCGAAAATTTCAGTTAAATATTGCATTTACTTTTAATTTGAAGGAAATAATGTCAAATATGAGGTTGCTGTATAAATTTGAAACATATTAATTCTTGTTATTGTATAAATTTGGTGTAATTATAATACTATAAATTATGTAATGAAATAAAAAAAATATTTAAGGGATTACGCATTACTCTATTTCTAATTAAAATAACTACAATTAAAGATAAGAATTGCGATTTTAAGTTTTTGTAACACATTTTCAATAACTATCGCAGTGCATTAATTAGTTTAAATTAATTTTTACCTTAATATATCATTACGTTGATTGGGGTTCGAGGATTTTATGCAAATTAGTCGCAAAGAACAAGACAGTTCTTTAAGATCGATGAGAATTTGTTGTCGAAAACGCAATCCTTGAAATACAGGATTCAGCAGCAATCTTCACAGAATAAATCTCAGAAGGTCTTCAAACCTTCCACAGCACTCAGACACAATTATCAGAGTCTAAAATACACTTATGTGAAGGATTATTCACAAACACCGCCCACCCTATTCAATAGCCTAGCTAATCGTTAGACTCTTCACGGTCAAGGCAAGACTACTAATCGCTAGTCAAAATCAGACTCACTAATTGCTGGTTTAAATAAGACTGACTGATTTTTGATGATTATCTCTATTTATAGACCTCGTGGAGCTTTCGAGAAAAATCCGTTTGTGTCATAGGTCTTGAAATTAGTGTATTTCTCCACAAATTTCGATAAGAATCCAGAGGGTCACGAACTCGTCAAAAATGTCATCAACATGGTCGCCAAGTTGCCAAAATGGTTGACAAAGTTGCCAAATTGGTCACCAAAAATGATGCCAATGGCTCTATCGCCAAGAATTTGCCAAGTTCCCATTGAATCGCCATTATAACGTAAGGGACGGCGTTGCTTGCGAAAATTACAATTTTAACTTAAAATAAATATAACATAGAGTAATATGAATGCATTACACATCCAAATACGAATCATTTGCACTACTTTACATAAAATTCGTAACAATATGCATAGAGTTTTTTAAATCAAACAAAATTTTCTTTCTTATAGCATTATCGAATTTAGTATTATTGTTTCCAAAGTTGATTGTCATAGGAACAGAAATGGATAGTCACTTGAATGTATAACAGATGTTTTTTTTTTTAAATTGACACTTTTTGCTTATTCTCTCCTGTTTACACTCGGATTATTATTCTTCTACGACTAAAATTCCTCACTTCGCTGAATCACCTATTAAAAAAAACGAACACTAAACAAGTCACCTTTTCCTTCGTTGGTAATGAGAACACGACAAAAAAAAATTTATTTAAAAATTATTCAATGAATTTATCTCCCGAAATGCTTTTTTATTTAAAAGAATAAAAAAAAACTCGGTGGCATGGAAATTGTGAAGGAAAAAAAAACATATCGAGAGATAAAAAGAAAAAAAGATGAAAGCATACATTTCAAAAGCACGTACCTGCTCAGAACGTGCTGTTGAAAGAGTTTCGTGAGTTTGAAAGTATATAAAATGGAAGAAAAATAACATCCCTGTCGCTATTTGTAACATGGGAAGGAATCTCTATTCTAAATAAAGGCTCCCTTATACATAGTTAACACAGATAAGCAACCGAACTATTAACTTGAGTACAAGTTTTTCAACTTTCTCATATCATTAGCGAAACGCATAGCAAGTGTATAAAAACAATAAATTAATTACGTGTATAGTTAACTTGGTTAATGGTTTGTTATATTTGTAAACATAAACCAGAAAATTTAGTGATAGATTTAAAGTTGAAAGTACTATGTATCTATTAGTTAACCGCTTCCCAGTTTTGCCCGAGGGACACTCGAACAACACTTTTTTCTACTCTTATTCTTTGATATTCAGTTATTTTTTGCTCGTTTAGTGTACAATGTTTCTAACAGATGTCTCTAATCGTCGAGTTAAGTTAGGACTACAAAAAAAATGTCTAAACCGGTTTCAAGGCTAGGTTTTACTGCATTCTCTTAGACAAGGCTTGTATACTACAAGCTGCAAGCACTAATTTGTTTCAAATTTGGAAAAGAAAAATGAGAAAGAAGAAAGATGAGTGATTATGAGAGGCTAATAACAGAAAATAATTCTGATATTGACTCAGATAGTGAGGCTGATATTACTGTAAATGATTCTGGAAGTAATGAAAGTTTGTTATCGGACTTCTATTGTAGTGATAGAGTGGATCTGAATCTCACAAATTACCCAATAACAAAAAAAAAGAGGCAAGAAATAATACAAAAAAATATTCTTCCATCTTTTAGATACATCATTGTGGAATGCTTTCGTTCTATATCAGAAACTGGGAGGAAAATTATCTCATTTGATTGGCAGGCTTGATATTATAGATCTACTTATTAAAAGACATGGAACGGTAAATGATATTTAAGAAAACCAGGGATTTTGCCCAGTCCCTTACGATTGACAGAAAAAAACTTTTTAGAAGTGATTCCTCCCACCGACAAAAAATTGAGACCAACAAGGAAATGTTTTGTGTGTTGTTCAAAAAGAAAGGATTTTGGAAAACGGGTGAAAAAAGAAACGCGATATTTTTGTTCCGATGGCAATGTTGGATTATGATTGTCTCCCTGTTTTAAAATTTACCACGCAAAAACAGAATTTTAAGATAATAAAAAAATAACTGTAAGTACAATATTATTTTTTAAATCGAATATAAACTTTTGTAAAGTGTTCTTTTGAGTTTGCTTATTTCTTTAAAAAAAGGTCAACTTTAAGGAAAAATATGTTTTCTCAATGAAAATGAAATTTAGCATAGCTCTCTGTAAATTCATTGTTTATAACATTTCTGACTGCTGATTTGAGTTTATATATAATTGATATCATCTTAAAAATGTTTACAATATTCTTATTTTTTGACATAAGACAGAAAAAAGAAACTGTTTTGAGTGGTTTATAAATAAAATACACATATTACAATTAGCATCATTCCTCTTGAAGAAAATTAATATTCTAAGCACATTTTAGCTGTCAATAATTAATTATTAATCATAAGGGAGTTAATTACCCAGATTCAAATTCATAGAAAATACAAATAGAAAATAAAAATAATAGAAAATAAAATTCCCGTACAAAAATGTTACGGTTTATTTCTATAATTTAAAAGTTAACGTAAGATTGTATTTCCATTAATGGGTTATCTAGAGACAGGAGTGTGGAGTGTTAACCCTCTCATTGGTCCCTCAACGCTGGTTTATTTATTACAATTTTGAGAAAAGAAATCTAAAAAAAAAGGAAACAAACGTTATTCTTTGACGCGTTTGCTTTTTTTCTACTCACAAGGGGAGAACACGACTAAGGAAATTCATTTCGGGACGAGACTTGGTGTAATAGAAGTACTTAATTAGGGTGTTCAACCCTCAATGTATTAGCGCCGAATAGTCAGTCAATTCGGAGAAATAAGTTCGAAATTCATGCTTAACTTTTACACAATTAAGTTTTAATTACTTCCAGTAACGAAGTGACATATTTGGCAGAACACTTGCTGTCTACGCGGGCAGTTAAGACTTGAGTCTCGCGATGAACTTGTTTCCAATTCATTTAATTATTTTTTTTAATTTAATAAACGTATTTATTAAATATTAAATGATATTTTATGTAATTATTTGGTATTTTATAAAGTAAAATAATTACTGTAATTATATAAATATTTATATTATATTTTTTAAATATATTTTTATATTAATAAATAATGCTTATAATAAAATATATAATAAATATTAAATGATATAGATATATAAATTATAATATATATATATATATATGTGTGTGTGTGTGTGTGTGTGTGTAATAATTCCCAGTAATATAATCCTTTAAAATAACTTTTAACTAACAATGGTCCATCCCTTCAGGACCAACGTTTTAGTAATAAGTTAACCCGCCGCCTAACGAGAGTATTTTAAACTACTCCTATCCACCCACTGAGATCATGTGATTTGAGAAGCTTATAAATACCGAGATTCCTGGAGACCAACTCCCTTTTCGCTTCTTGTCTCTTATCATCATGTAGTCTGCTGCAGCTAGTGTTTGTGTATCGTGTGTGTCTATTTGTGATTACGCGTACATCTATGTGTCGTCCTTGTCTTGCTTAAATCTTTTCAAGATGTATAATAAACCGATTTAATTAACCTCAAGAATGTTTCTTCAATATCAGTTTAAAGAATCCATTCCAACGAATATCGTCGTATTATATATATATTTATAATATTTATAATAATAATAATTTATAATAAATAATATTTATAAAATATATTATAATAGATATTTAATTATATTTTATAAATATAATTATTAATAAATAATATTTATAAAAATATATTATAATAAATATTTCATTATATTTATGTAAAAACTAGTTACAAATACTTTTATAATATGAAGTACAATATATTATAAATGAAATATTATATGCAATATTGTAATAATACATAAAATATATTATAGTAATTATTTATAAAAAATTATTTTATAATTAATATAATAAAATTAATATATATCTGATATATAAAATATTATTAATTAAATAATTCTATAATCATATAAAATATATAATGTCTTTTTTAAATAAATTTATTTAATTTTAAAAGTAATTAAATGAATGTAAAACAAAAAAAATCTATCATGTGAATCGAACCCAGACCTGCAGCATGGAAAACAGTTATTTCGCCGACCACGCTCCAGCGCCGGTGGAAGAATTTCCAACTTAATTATGTAAAAGCTAATCATGAATTTCAAGAATATTTTCTCTGAATCCACTGCACATTCGGCAGAATTACATTGAGGGTTGAACACCCTGAAGGAGTACTACTATTGCACAAAGTCTCATCCCGAAATAAATTTCTTTAGTCGTGTACTTCCCGTGTAAGATTAAATTAGTGTCCTATTTTTTAATAATTTTAATTGACCTTTTTTAAATCATGTAAGTAAACCGTTGATTTTAGTTCAAGTTCAGAGTTTAATTAATTCGAATTTAGATTATTTAAAATGGTTCCATTATTGATTACTAATAAACTAAGATATGAACTCAGAATATTAATTTACTCAAAATAGAGTTGTAGATTCCTATCAGATATAAAGAAATAATTTTTTTTTCCTGTTTAAGACTGAATTAAAATCATTTTCTTAATTTTTTTTTTGTGTGTAGTATTCAATATTCTTAATAGCTGACTAGAATTCTAATAAAATAAAATAATAGAAAAATATTTTTGACTAAGGTGATAAAAGAGCTTTTATGCAAAATTTAGAATATTCAGACAAAAAGCAGACATTAATTACTCATGTGAAACTACTCTGAAATTGAACAATAATCGCATGGAACTTTCGAGTCATGAGTTCAATTGGAAAATCTGTCTGCGAGCTGTCTTTAAAAGCAAAATATTTTCTGCTTTTAATTTTTTTAAAGTGATTCTTACGTAATTACTGAAAACTTTTAAAATCTACTCCAAATGGATTAATTATATATTTTTTCCAAAGTAAACATTTTTGATTATTAATATTTAATTGATTTGTTTGTAATCCTGGAATTCAGTTTCAAAAGCTTTTAACGATACTGATAATACAGCAAAGCCTTTATCAGTGATTGATATAATAAAATAAATATACTAAGAAATGCATTACAATTGATATTTTAGTAATACATATTTTTTTTCATTCGTGAAATGTAAAGTTGCACACACACACGCCAAAGATTTATTTCGTCCAAAATCGGTTGAGTCATCTATTTATTTAAATTTCAAATTTTTTATCTTTAAAAGTTTCCACTCCTACTTAAAACATGTTCGTCTATAAAAATAACAATTGTATGATTTATTTGAGCGTGTAAAACATATTTGAATAAATGCTAGTCAAAGATTCATTCTTTTTCATACATTGGACTACTCCCCCCCCCTTTCAAATGGAACTGCGGATTAGTAATTACCATTGCAAATATCGTACACTCACCGGAATCTGGCATCACTTTTTAGTATGGCACCATGTAGGTGGATACTAGTTGCCACAATGTAATTTTGACACCCAGTTTCCTCCCCAGAGAGGGAAACCTGAGCTCTGATAATGCGAAATGATACTGTGAATTTAATTTTGCCGAGAGCATCCAAGTCAAACAGGCACTCTTGGGATCCTTAACACGCCGCATAATCATACGATATGGAAGCTGTCGAATTTGGCATCATAAATATCCACCGAATTCGGCCAGGTTCGAACTCGCAAAGTTTGGGGGTACAAGGGTAGCGCCTAACCAGTTACGTCACTCAGATGGCTATATAAGAAAATTAGATGAAATTAAAAAATTTAAAGCTCAAGCCTTAAAAAATGTGCATCTATATCAATATTTGGAGTGCACATATTCATTAGAATTCCGTTAGCAAATTTTCTTAATTAATTAAAAGATAAACTATACATAAAAAACAATTTATGAGCTTAGTAAAATTATTTACATTGCCATTTTTATTTTTATTCAAATGTCAATGTCAAATATTTAATTAAAATATACATATGTATGTCCTGTTTCTGTATATATATACATACACAGTCGACTCTCGATTATTCGAAGTTGGAGGAACCTGTGAAAAACTACGAATTATCAAGAGGGTGGGAAAAAATTCCCAAAAACACACGAAGATAAATTTTTTCTAACACACTTAAATTTGAAACGAAGTAATAAAACAACTGTACATATGTGTGAAATTATTTTTAAGTATTTTTTTAAAAGTACATATTATCCTCAATATCTTACACAAGTTAAGAGTCCTGCGTTACAAGAATACATTCATACACAATCCTACGCATCCTTTCTGAACACAAGTGTAGAAATACCATGTGTTAAATGAAAGATACGGATGGCTGGCAACAAGTAAAGTAGGTTCATTGTTCACTTAAAGGAATGGAAACAATAAGAGTGTATTTTCGCCTAAGGAACCGAAAAACATTAAGAAGAGGTAGCAGACAGATGATTATCAAAGGGGATACGTTACAGGGGAGACACGCAGAGACAAAACAACGCAAAACGTTTAAGCTCCAACCTGTTTATTACAGGACTCAACATGATAGTGAGTGTTCGCGAATTGTCGAGAGTTTTATAAGATAACTTTGAATTACCGCATGTGTTGTAGTCTGGCCAGCCACAGATTTTACTTCGAAATATTGAGTGTACCAAAACGTACTGTTTTAGTTCGAAATATGAAGAGTTTTTCTAGGGACTAAGCATATACTTAGAATTGTCGAGAGGTTCGTATTATCGAAGGTTTGAGTTATCAAGAGTCGACTGTATATAAAATCCATAAATATATACAAACTACTAATAAAACCCAAGATAACTAGTAATAGAAAGAAGTATTAGCCACAGTAGTACTATAGTAAACTCCTGGTCTTAGGAACCAAGATTGCATATACACTGCTGGCTACCGTAAATGCAACACCAAGAAAGACAAAAAATAGCACAACAAAATTTATTTTGTAGATAACATGTGGACCAAGTATCAAATGATTAAATTTATACACTTCTGTTGAGTGGAGTTCCTGCCAGAATCAGTAGCCAGAGTAGCCGCCATTGTTGGAGATCACCGCTGCTACACGCCTCGGCATTGATTCAAGGAGACTTTGGATATGTTCTTGGGGTACAGCAGACCAAGCAGTTTCCCCACGTTTCCAAAGTTGATCTGGTGTGGCAGCTGGGGGTGTAATCTGAGTCAATCGGTGAGCAACCATATACCACATGTTTTCTATCGGCGAAAGATCCGGAGAGCGAGCCGGTCAGGGAAGCAATTCAATCTGGTGATTGACGAAGAAAATTTGGATAATGCATGCCACGTGTGGTCGCGCATTATCCTGTTGAAATATGTCTGTGGCCAAGCTCTGAAGGCAAGAAAGGACAACTGGCTCCAACACCTCAGAGATTTAGCGCTGGCTGTTTAAAGTACCGGCAATGCGTACTAGAGGAGTGCGAGAGTGATATCCAATGCCACCCCATACCATAATATTCAGTGCAGGACCAGTGTGGCGGTGCATAACACAGCTGTTCAGTATCCTCCTCTCTTCATGGTGTCTCCAGACTCGAATCCGACCATCGTGCTGTTGCAGACAGATGCGAGACTCGTCAGTAAAGACAACTTCATTCCATTCTGCCACCCACATCCTTCTTTCATCGCACCATTGGTGGCGGAGACGTCTGTGGTTCTGCGTCAAGGGTAGACCAAGCAATGGACGTCTTGTGGACAGGCGGACAGACCGCTCTGCTGTAAACGGCGTCGAATGGTACGCGCAGACACTGAATGAGGCGTTACAGACTCAATGTTCTGTGCTATGGTTCGTGATGTGACTGAGCGATCCCTCACTGCCATGCACACAATTTGCCTGTCTTCACGTGAAGTGGTGCACTGAGGTGGATGCGATCGACCACGTCGGTCCGTCGTACCCTCCTGCCTGCAACGTTCACATATCCACATTACAGTTGTTTGGTTTCGTCCAACACGACTATCGATTTCCCTGAAAGATAATCCACCATCTCGGTAGGCCACTATCCTTCCTCTGTCGAACTCGGATACTTGATCAAAAGCTGATCGCTGTTTTGTACGAGACATAACTGATCGTTTTTTGAAAAAACCACTAGAAAATCACAATTGCCGAACTTGAAATCGTCGAAATCTCCAAGCCTTAAATAGCGCTTTGAGGAGGCGCCACAGGCGTGCGTGATGTGTGTCTGCGCTGAAATTCTAATCATTTTCATATCTCACCTCCGCTAATGCATGCTGTGAATTTCATGTTATTTGCGTGCTTCTTTCAGGGTGTTGCATTTACGGTGGCCAGCAGTGTATATATATGTATATGCATATACCGTAGAAAACTAAGTTTACGTATATATATATACCGTAACGTCCGGCGTATAATGTGCACCCATAATTTCAAGCTGCATTTTTTTTTATTTTTAGGTATATTTTCCGTACAACGCGCACCCTCTTTTTTACGAAGAAACCTGAAATGTACGTGTGCAATGCTGTTACGTTTTGAAGTCATTTATTCGAGATGTTATCCCAAGATTATGAAAAAATAATTTACTTCAGAACTACAACTTATTAAGTTCATTAGAAATGTCATTTCTTTTTTTAAAAAAACATTATACTGATCTATTTAGAAGCCTTAATTTTTTTATGCTCATCTTATTTTTTTATTTCGAAAGCTCTCATTTTTATACCAGGTGTATAACGCGTACCCATGTACGCGCGTTATACGCCGGATTACGCTTCCTATATATTGCATGAATTTCCTGATCATATATTGCTAATATGTTAAGTATATGTCATCTACTTCTTAACGTAGTTTGTACGAATTTTTTTCATGTTGTGCAATAATCTCCATTAAGGAAGTATGACCGTTCCTTTATTTGAGATTTAATAGAGCGGGCCTTAAAGTTTTGTTTCCTTTGTAGATAAAAAGACATTATTACAAATTTTACAACATGGTTACAAAACATCTTACACTAAAAATCAGGAAATTTCTCTAATCCAACTGAATTGGGATTGTAATGTGTATTGCGTAATCCCAAAGCCTGGTTATAGAAATTGAAGTAACTGCAACACTTTTGTCTCAATACTTGCATTTTTCACTGGTCTGTTAAACTACATACATGGTTAATAGTAATTAATTAAAATTATGTAATAAACCGACTTTTTTGTAAAATTAAACTAAAGTGGAGACAGAGAGAATTGAGTTGCAGCATTAATTAATAGGTTTCAGTTATTAGCAATTTGGAATAAAACTTGATCAAAAACTCGAGCATTTATTAATATTTAAAAATAAAAATGTTCGCTTAGTTTGAAAATAAATAAGTTTAACTGTTCGATGTCGGTTTTGAATGTCTTACGAAAAATAATCATTCGATTAGAAATTTCGAAATTATTTCTTGTATTTCGCTAAAATTAACATCAATAATAATTATTTTTTCTCGCAACAATGCATTTTCGTCAATTCTGCTTCGTGTGTGTTTCTTTATTTATTTGCTTAATGTATTAGACTCCAAAAAATGAAGAATTTAAGATAATACTTCAAATTTTATGAATGAATTTTGAAAATAAAAAAGTTTTATTAATATATCTACCTTTTAATATGAATGTAATCTCTATATCTTAAGATATCTTGATGCTGTGTATTTATATGTTGTGGTGTCATATTTATAAATTTAGAAACTTCTTACACTAAGTTTTAAAACATTATAAAAAGCACTGACACATTCCAAAAAGTTATCAACAAATTCAATGCACATCTACTAGTTTTTCACACCAATTCTTTCAAAAAGACTAAATATTTCCTTGCTAAATAATTCCAAACTAAATATTTTCCTGGCTAATTTCCCATTTAAATAACTTCCAACTTATTGAAATGAAGTTACTTTTCCATCTAATTTATATCTCTATTACCCCGAGCACAAACTTTGGAATATTGGTCGAGAAATCAACTAACGTGTTCCAACTGTCACCACCACCATCTAATTCATCATTCAGCTTATCAGCATTTGCACTACTAAGCCATTATTAAATATCCTCCTTTATTCTGGTTAGGGATGATACAGATCAACCTTTCCTGGTGTTTTTGAAGCCGGATGACCAAATTCAATCTTTATTTTATTCCATTACCCGCTTAAACATTTGAAATCTTAAGACGCATTCTTCGGGATGAAATGTTATGAAAGTAGCCATTGACGAGGATTTTGGCACTAATTAAATTAGAGAATCTGTCGAAAGTAACCAATAAAACAAGATAAGTTTTGTAAATGGAATGGGATTTGAGTGGTTGAAATTTTGCAATTAAAGAAACTTGTTGAGAGTCTTAAAGCAGCTCAATTTAAAATTTGATTAAATATTTATAGAAAAGGGCTTGCTTTAAATTAAAGGTACTTGGAATCTGTATTAATAACCATAAAATGCTATATAAAAATTGTTACTATAAATACAAATTTTCTGGAAAAAAAAAAGGTATATTGCTTGGAATGATTTGGTGAAGAGGAATTTTAAGCAGAATTTTTCTTTATTTAATAGACCTTACCTACTTCTTAAATAAATTTGATTCTGATCCGTACGGAATTTTTATTTTATTTTTATTTTTTTTTCCTTTTCAGAACTTTTTTTTTCAAAAAGAAAAAAAAATGTACATTCGAATCGGGATCATATGTAGTTAAGGTTTCTTGTAAAAAATAATTATAGATATCAAGTTAATTTAATTTTTCGCATCTTTTGTTTTAGAAAAAAATAAAATAAGAAAATAAATAAGAAGAAAAAAGTAATAATAAAGTAAAATAGAAAAGCTGCATATAAACATAGATGATGCCATACAACATCGACAAAATGTATTCATTACACTCACACACGCGCGAGCACGCACACACATACATATACACTATCTACCAATAAGTAATTTGGAAACCTCTGTTAAAAGAGACAAACAAAGCTTATTCATATTCAACAATTGCTAGAACCTCCACCAAAGGCAATTACAATCTGTACTTTTCGGATCATGCTTTCCACAAGTTTTTGGATGATGGAGAGTGGTGCTTTCTTCTACTCGGTTTAAAAGGACATTAAATTGTATCAATGATTTTGAATGATTGCTGCATTCCTGAATCCGGCAATCCAAGTTTTCCCGGAGATTTTCTTGAGAGTTCATGTCAAGACTCTGGGCAGGACAGTCCAGTCGGTTCACCCCATTGCCATCATACCAATCCATGACAGAAACCCAAAACCTCGATCTCTAGCTCACAATATCGCTTAAAGACGTAGCTACAGTCGTGCTGGTGTTACAGTTTGTGCAAGGATATCAGATGCCGGCTGAACTAATCTCTACGTCAGTTCCGGCGCAATGATAATAGCTATTTTTCGGAATGTAATCCTCGAACTATATGGTCATCTTTATCTGCCAGCCTGGGTCATGATGCCATATTTCTATACGATAACGCAATACATAAAGCTCACATTGACAACCAATTCAATGGTACTTGAAACTCTACTTCGAATGATATGACCACCATGTTGAACCTAACTGGAGCCCAATAAAGCATGTCTAGGACACGCTCGGAAGATGATTTTCTGTTCTATGCAATCAACCCTCAACCTTAGTGGATTGACAACATGTTTTTTCTTTTTGAGAATGGACAATCAAAGTGGGATTGACGATCTTCTTACACATATGAATTGTCGTTATAGAGCCTGCATCTCTAGTACAGGTGGTCACACGCCCTACTGATAAATGTTTGCAACGTATACTTAAGCACAATTTAGTGACAGTATTATTTATACTGGTTATTTGAAATCGTATTGTTTCTTGCTCTGATTTTTTGGGCGGCTATGCTCCTTCTGTTTTACAAACTTTCGACAGTTCCTTTGAGACTGAATAAATTATTTTCCTTTCACTAGAGTTTTTATGTCAGGTTATTTTTGAGGTAGAGTGCATCTGCTTATAATGCACATGAATTAAGTAAATTCACAATAAAAAACAGCATATAAATTTAAATTATTTTGTATAAAGATATACACATTAGTAAAATTATTTATCCTCATCATTATATTTAAGGTATCCAACTACTTGCGACAACTTTTTTATAGAAAAAAAATAGAGTTCGAGGGGGGGGTTAAGGTTTTTTTTTTAGATTTGTTTGTACATTTTAAGAAAAATATGCTAAAATTAAGAAGAGAAAAATAAATTATTTTTCTAAAAGGGGAAAAAATGGGTAAAAATTGACAAAAAATAACATAAACGCCACCCATTCTGTACCAAAAGATTACGAATAAATTTTCAATTTTTTCAATTCTGATGTGTAGCTATGTTAGTCATTTTCGAAAAGACCATCAGGATAAGAGATATTTTCATTTTTACAAAAACTAGAGCACTTTATCTTAGTTATTATATGAAATTGCTTAAAATAACAGTGATTATATTAACATAAGGGACTGTAAATTTTGTAATAAAACAGTGATTGATAAATCTGAAGGTTAAAACACTTCTACTATTATACAGAAAATACACAAAAAATTTCTGTTAATTATTTTCAAAACTTTTTGAGCAATCGCTGTCCCCGTTTGTGAATTGAAACAAAACCCATTTCGAGTAAAACGCATTTTAAAGTATGATATCTTGCTTAAAGTATTGGCATCTGCTTTTACTAAAACACTTGCAGCTTTCTTTTTAGTCAACAGAAAATAATAAACTTATATTTTTATAAAGCTAATAAGATAGTCTATTTAATAAAATCATAAGAAATGTGTGAATCTTTGGAAAAATTCACAATTTTAAGGTAGTCGGATGCCTTAATACCGACATATGTACAGCGGAAGTCTACACCGTCAAATCAATAACATCCCCCCCTTGAAATATCGTCCAAATAAATGACGTCAAACGTGTTTGCGATAGACACGTTTATTACTGCGAATAAATGACTGGTTCTCTAATATGCAATCGGTAGACATTGTCATCTGCAATAACTAGCGTCATGGAGGGAATCCAATCAAAATTTTCTAAAGAATCCTTTTCTGAATATTGTGAAATCTGTCCCTCAGTTCAAACAAGGATCGATGAAAGCCTACGATCCCCAGCTTTCGTTATTTCCGAAACTCATTTAAACTCTCGAAATCTTATGATGCCATTATTCGGATCAGATACTTCATTGAAAAAGTCGTTGGCGAGGATTTTAACAGTTGTTGAAGGCAACGATTCGACCGAATTCTGTTAATAAAGGTGCAAGGGCTGTGAACGAAATGGGATTTTGGAGCTTTAATCTGGTAGTTTGAAGGCCCCTCGTTAAACTGCTTGATGCCAGATCTGAAAATATTTGATTAAATTCTTGGAGGAAAGAAGGGGCTTTGAAAAGGTTAATGGAATTGGAATTAGGGGGAGGGGTAAATATGTAAAAAAGTTTTTAACAGATAGATCTGACTAATTAAATTCTTCCGAGGGAAATGTTTAAATTATATAATAAATTGAAGCTGTGAAAAAAGATGTTTGCCGGAGTTATTTAGCTTCAATTGGTAAATATTATACGCTTGACGCTGAGCCTAAGTTGATTTAAACCCAATTAAAGTTTTAATTATATGTAAAATTCAATTTTTTTTATCATGGATACTCACTTTCAGCAAATTCAACAACTAAGTGACTAAAAAAATGGTTAAAATAGGAATTCACTTTTAAAAATAATTTAAGCTCTCATATTAATAATGACGTTTTAAACTGGTTTCTACTGTCTCCAGATCTTAACTCTACTGAACGTTTTGGGGGTCTTTGGAAATGTAAGCCAAACCAACATTCAATAACATCTAAAATTCCTTTTTTAAAAATGCTTCTGATCACGCTTGTAATGCCGTAAATTTTGAAGATTGAAGTAAACTAGTGGTTCGTATGCCAAGTCGAGTTGTTGCTACAATGGTAATTACACGATATATAAAAACTATTGTTTGTAAGAAAAAAAATTCAACTCTTAGAACTCAAACTATTTAAAAACTGTACCAGAAGAATTGAGGGAACAGAATCTCAAAAACAAGAGGTAATAAGAAAGTGAGTTGCACAGAAACCAAAGTTATGTTCTTCAAAATCAATACTATAACTGAGGAAAGTAATGTGGAGTTAAGCAAGCTTTATGGATTCAACATTTTCCCTTTGTGGACGAGTTTCTATATAATAACAATATATATTCACATAACTGAATATTCACAAAATATTCAGGAAGGTAAACATATAAAATCCAAAATCAGCAGAAACCTAACGATATATCAAAATGGTGTAAACTCCTCAGATTTATTCATACCACAAATATAAAATAGGATGCTGTCTATAAAAGCAGTACCATCTATAAAAAGGGCTTACAACTAATCTTAAATATCTGTAAGAAAATAAATGAGAAGATTACTAGTAATTATAAAAAGAAAAAGCAATGAAATGATAAAACAAAAGAGTGGGAAACTTCTAATTCAGTAAGTTTTAAGTTTAGGATGTTAATGTGCAGTTAAGTTTAATGTTATTATATTGCGTTTTGAAGATCGAAGGGGCTAACACGAGTCAAAAATGAAAGTGTTTCATGTTGAGAATAATGAGAGTTATAGAAGGAAGGTTTCCTAGGTGAAATAAATTGAATTTGCAACATATGTAGGGTGGTTCCAAATTCATGTTACAAACTTTAAGGACATTGTAATAATCATTTATTGTATAGGAATGTACGTGCGCAAGTGACGCAGTGTGGTGCAAAGAGAGTAAACAAAAAGAAAAGAGAAATGGAGTTATCAGTAGGTTACATTGCTGATAGGGGGCAGTAGATGTCTAGCTGCCGTTCAACAAGATGCATTTTTAGTAGGGGAAAGCACCTTTTGGAATTGTGATGACCTTTACGATACGAGACTTTGCATACCTACATGCATTAAATGTACGACCGTGCAAATGGTAACGGTACTGCTGCGCTAAGAATGTATCACGCGCAGTTCCCCGATCGACGAATGCCAGATCACTAAATATTTCAGCGGTTACATTGTCAACTTCGTGATACACGTTCATTCTGCATCACCAGATATGATACTGTTCGACAAAGAGCTATGCGCTGTCCAAGCCAGGGAGAAAGTATTTTGAACGTTGTGCCTGATAGACCCGAGACAAGTACAAGAGCTGTTGCTCATCACGTAAGTGTGAGTCATCCAACCGTTTGTAGAGTGTTAAACGAAAATCGCTTACACCTCTTTCATTTTCAGTGAGTACAAGCTCTGAATCCGGCAGACTGTCTTCTTCTCCTGAACTTCTGCCAGTGGATGGTACAACAATGTGTTCTGTAGCTGGACTTCATAGGTCATGTGCTGAACAGTTATGAACTATTATTGTAAACACTACACCTGTCAATGACCTTTTTAATAAACACTCTGTATTTCCTTTCGTCTCTTATTTTTTCAGTTTGTGCCTCACAGCATCACTTGCGCGCTCATGCATTTCTTTACAATAAATAATTGTTACAACACCCTGTAGCTAACCTTAAAGTTTGTGCCAAGAATTTGGGACCAACTTGTATATCAATAGAAATGAAGATTAAACAATGACGTAATGCATTAAGAAAATTAAAGAATATTATCACATAAAGGATTTCAAACGTTTATACGCATACATCATCTACGTCATCAGGATGTCGATAAACTGAAAGAAGCGAAAGAAGCTAGAAAACTTGATAATGACAACTTTGTCAAAGTTATTTTATTAGACGCAAATGCTGTCACTAATTTCAAATTGAGAGAGAAGTCAATTCCTGTGAAGCATCAAATCTGCAGTATAAGTGGAGACCGCCTTATAACAAAGACTTTTGATATAAGGCGTCTTTACGTTACAATAAGAACAGGTCATTACAGAGGAAAGAAGTTAGATAGGGATGGTAGAAGATCTTATAGGAATTGTGATAACTGTTTCGATACAGAGCTAACACCTGCTGATATTTTTTACTGTCCAGCTATTCTTGTTGCTCTACAAGAAATAGGGTTCCTTTTCTCGTCAACAAACCTCTATGTGGACAATATTGAACAGATTTCCAGAACAGTCATCTAGGCCCATGGTATTGTCTGATTTGGTCCCATCATGGATACGACATCATCATCATCTACTTCCATGAAAATGGAAATACTAATAAAAACTATAATAAAAGTATATTTTCAATTTTTTTAAAAATAAAAAATTTAATTATCTAAATTCAAAATTAATTCAATTTTTTTCGAATCCAATGGTTTTTTCAATTTAATTACAAAGATTGGCCCAAGAACTGTGTAATAAACTCTCTCAGATAAAATGCAATAGAAAATTAGTCACATTCAGGTATTTTTTCTACTTAATATAAACAAAAATATAATTTTATTTCTAACATTGCTTAGCTGAAAAGAATTCTCTACTCTTTTTGGTTCATGTAATTTAATAATATAATAAGGCATAAGATAATATTTACATATAATTCCAGACAGAATGTTACACAAATAGGATAATTTTAGGCTATATTGTTATCCATGTACAAAAAAAACAAAGAAAATGACGCACCAAGACCTAGTTCTCCTATAGAGACAAAAATTCATGGATAGAAAGATTATGTACAACATGACAAAGATTATCTAGATGATAATCTTTGATTAAAATGATTAAAATAGAAAATGATTAAAATTTCAGAAAAATTGAATGATTTATTTCAGAGTTACGTAGTTACAAAGTAACGAACTCAATAAGGTATTTACCCATCTCTAACCTGGAAGCAAGCTGCCACACGACGTGACATAGAGTGATAAGGCATCCTGATGGCCTTCTGCATTATTTCTTGCCAAATTTGCTCCAATTGTCAGGTCAGGCCATCAACATTCCCTAGTAGATGCAGTCGCCTTCCCATCATATCCCAGACATGCTCGATTGGAGCGAGATTCGGCTAGCCAAAGAAGTGTTTGACAAGCTGTAACACACAGTGCATAGCAACACGTGCCGTATGTGGTCTGGTATTATCTTGCTCAAAAAATAAGGTCAGGGAATGGTAGAAAAAGGAATAGTAGAAAATCAGTTTTCGGAATATCGCCGACGTACCACTGTGCAATAAATATGCCTCTAATGACGACCAAAGGGGTCCAGCTGTCAATAGAAATGGCACCTCAGACCTTAACTCCTGGTTGAGGGCCTGTGTGACGTGCAATGATGAAAACGGGATCATCACATTGCCCTGGGCGTCTCCAGACAAGTTTTCAATGATCGTCAGGATACAATTGGAAGCGGGATTCGTTGCTAAACACTATACATCCTTAGTCAGCATAATTCCAACCTGATCAAGCAAAGCCCTTTTGTAATGTGGCTCGAAAGTGGTCAGGCGTGAGTGGCAGGTGGCGTAGCGGTCGGTACGAGAGTTAATTTCGCTCTATCAGCCGTCTGTGAATGGTCATGGTGGACACTCGTGAACGGGTTGCACGTCTGATGGTTGATAACGATGAATCAGGCACTGTTACAGCTGATCTGACAATCAATCTGTCCTTCCGATCTGCTGTGGCCCTAGGTCGATCGCTACCATCATGACACTGAAATCTGCCATTGTCCACCCATTTTTGCCAGCATCTTCTAATGGCCGCATCGCTTCGACCCATATGACGAGCGATTCACCGATTGGTCCAACCTACCTCTTTCAATCTAATGATACGACCTGTTTCAAACTCTGAAAGTTGCTTGTAATTCATTCAGTCGTTGAAAAGTATCCTAAATCGCAATTCAAAGAAAATTTTGACCATGAGATTGAGAATCACTTCGCATACACACCTGCTGAGTGGGCAGTTCCAACGGGCTGTAGCTCCCGCTAATCTTTCATTGGACACCAAATTTTAATCAGTTGCATATTCCGTACAAATGTCTTTGCATACGAAATTTCATTACTCGGGCTACTCCTTTTTGGTGCGTGGCTTTTTTTGTTATAGATTTATTTCAACTTATTTTCCATTTATAATTGGATTTTCCAATCGTAAGAGTAATATGTTTTTGTATCTGAAAGATAAAGAATACATATTAGACAGCATGAACAAGCATGTAGAGATATGGCGTATGTAAACTGAATTTTAACTTAAGATTTTATCTCATACATGTACAAGAAAACTTTCTTTTTCAAGAGTAAAACAGCAGCAGAAAAGACAAGGTAATCATATCCTTCATAACCAATCGATTGGAAAGGAAACAGCGACAAAATTCCTAGCTAGTTAATCACTTACAAACATAAGAAGGACAAATGTTTTCTTCAACGTCTGGAAAAATTTATACAAAGACTTTTAAAGGATTAACAACTGACACAATTTAGCAAAAAGTAAACATGATGCAACAGTCAATAAAATGCGGTAGATTCTTTTTAGAAATATTTCTAAAGGAAATATTGGATATATTGATTTTTTCTCTTCACATGCATCATCTTTTGTTGAGGAAAAAAAAAGTTTCCACCCAAACATGATACCTCGATATGTTTAATCGAGACGATACATTAAAAATACTGTTGTATCTTTAGAAGCATCATGATCAATAATCATTAGTTCATTAATTTTCTAGTTAGGAAAGGACGTGTGGCGTGTCATTATAAATAACATGTGCCTTGCAATATGTATATGATAGTTTAGAAAAGCAGTTTTTATGAATTAATCAATTTTTTTACAAAATTGGTGATTTATGATGAGGATGGGATTGTGTTTTACACAAAATAGCAAAGAAACATTTGCAAATATTCAATAATGTGAAGATCTTTAATATAATTAGAAAAATAGTTTTGAAATTTAAATTTCTACAGTTTTGCTTAATAAGACACTTATAACTAAACTAAATAAATTCTATGACACACACACACGCCACGTACATAGAATTCTATTGTGCATTCCTGTTCTATTAATATCTTATAGAAAATAAATAAATTTTATGGAACAAACTGATAATTATACGCAAGACATGAAAACACCAAATATCGTTTTTTTTTTAAATTTATTTCTTATGGTTTAATTTGAAAAATCTCAAATTGAAAAATTGATTTTCCCCAACCATTGAAAATATCTTTATCATTATACTTAAAATTAAATTTGTCTCTGGTATTGAACGTCTGACTAAATTTATTTTTTTACCTTTTGATTTTATCCTTCAAAAATTTTAAATTCTAAAATTATTCTTGGCTTTAACACTAAAGAAAACCATTAGAGGGAGAAGCGATTTTTCAAAAAACAGAACAAAATAATTTACGCCTATATGCAAATAACGTAGCTCAATTCTTCTTCCTATTTGTCTATTGTTCAACCTTACCATGGCACTCCAAATTCCCACATTCGTTTGACCACTCTCTTCGTCTGGCTCATCGTCCTCCTGATGGTTACAAGAATGGCAATTTTCACCGACTAAACGTCGCTTGCGACCCCATGTTCTGTGGTGATTTGTTATCTTCGTGTTGTCTACTATTTCTCCTCTTAATTTGTCACTCACATTTGGCAACATTCTGTAAAATATACACAGCTTTTAAATTCTCCCATTTTCAATTTTAAAAAAATCTAAATTTTAACCAAATTGATTTTTTTATCTATCTGTTTTCTGATACATAATTAAAGTATTCATCACCATTCACCATGTATCGTAAGCTTTTGCTCATTAAATTTTAGAGCTGTAACTAATTTGATCCATTATTTCGAGACTTAAAGAGACCGTGGCTTTCGTGATTTAATCCCATATACTGTATCTGGTTATTTACTATTCATGCAGGCTCAAGTGCTGTAAATAATGCATCCATTGAGTATAATCTGAGTCTTTGCATAGGATTTCAAAAGCTGTTCATTAACTTGTAAATTTGAAGCAATCCATAGAATAAATTACAACCGGTTAATCTGAGTTTCAATCGAATAGACAATGCAACTGCTACGTTCCATGTAATTGTATTGGAAGAATGTTGTGCCAAGCCTAATTGAAGGAAATTGTGTTCTATTTAATCATAAATTATTGGTATCTAAGCCCTCCGTGTATTTATATCTAAGCGAAATACAAGGAGAATGAATCACTTAATTGTATAAAATATCAAAATTTCATAAAAAGTAATTTTTGGTAAGAACGATTTTTTATAAAAACTTTCCCCAGGGAAGGGTGAGGGGTGTTATAGTTTAAGCTAGTAGATCTAAAGCTATAGCTAGTAGATCTAAAACTTGAAGTTGGGTAAGCACGTTTCTTTTGTTTAACAGAGATCTGTTAAGAACGGATTTTACGAAAATTGACTTCCATGGAGGATGTTATTGGAGTGTATAAATAAAAAAAATAATCCCATCTTCAAGCTACTAGACTTAGAAATGTAATGTAATATGTTATGCATGTTTCTTTTATTAAGTTGAAATCCGCTAGGAACTGATCTTATTGAAATCAATTATCAAGGAAGAATACGAGGTATATTAGTAAAAAATATCAGTTTTTTAACTATTAAATTTAGATGATGTCTGTGTGTGACAAGCATGTTTATTTTGTTTGCATAGAGGTCTACTATGAATAAGGTTTGAGGAAATACACTTTGGGGTCAAGGGTTATGAGAACGTAAGAGATCATTCGACTTCAGTTTTAGAAATCCAAGTCCTTTTTAAATCAAGAGGTGAGGGTAGTAAAAATGTTTTTCAATAAAATCGAACGCTTATTGCTAGGACTTAAACATCAATAATTTATATATATATATATATATATATATATATATATATATATAAGCATAAACAGTATATATTCCTACACAACACCATAAAATACTCAGTGAACGGGGCGGGAAGTGCCTAATTTGATATAATTTTAAATCAACTAAATGCAATATTCATATTATGTACCAAGAATCACAGGTCAAAACTAAAGCAAAGTTTAAATGTAGAAACCTTCGGAGAAAAGAATACTTACTAAAAAAGTTTTAACATTAAAAAAGAAATGTTGTGTAATTACAGATTTAAAATTGGACTCACATATTTTTTTTTTAAAAAATGACATATTTCAACTGAGATACAAAGTCAAAAATATTAAAAAATTAATTCCGAAATTTATCATTGTTATAAAACTAGTAAGTGATTAGTTCTTAGGTACCAAACGTTTGGTTGCAGAATTCTTTATTGATAAATCATGAAAATTCCATTTTACAGTTCTTACCTCATATATTTTCTACTAGAGTAACAAGAATTTTTCTTTAATGATCATGCAAAAGGCTTAATGCAGCGTTCTTCAAACTGTGGGGCTCACCCCTCTGGAGGGGTGTGATATCCCTATGTGGTGGGCGCGAGAATATTGAAAAGTCGAAAATGAAAGATTTAAAATAAGTATTAATTGAATGAAAAAAAGCAAAACAAAACA
>BMAO01035969.1:0-17020 GCA_019973975.1 Trichonephila clavata | reverse complement strand
AAACTAATTACCAATTTACTGTCATGTTTGTATGCCCTTTAACATTTTTGCCACGCAGAACTGATTTTAAAATTATTTCTCAATATCTTAAGATTCGGTAAGGGTATAAAGTGCTTAATCCTCCAAACTCGCAATAAAATTTAATGGATAGGAAATACATAAGCACAATAATTATTAGAAAACTGTTTCGGAAAAGAATCTTTCTCAAGGCTGCTCAGCAAAATGTTAATGCGCAGTATATTAAATTAAATTGTGAAAACCAAAGAAAGAAAAAATCGCAGTGCTTTGATATAAGTGCATTCCTTTAATATGTTTTCAAAATTATAAAAAAAGAGCTTTTTTGTTAAACTATTCCATACCTTTTAAAAGACTCAGCTTAACCAAAAATTGCTAAAAAGAAAATAGCGGTCGTGGTGATTAAGCTGAAGTATTCATTGAAACTGGAAGGCCCACTCTCAATCAGAAATTCAATTACGGTAATGAGATTCATTTCGTGAAGTTGAATGGCTTGATTTAGTTCAGAGAAAGATCTATCATTTTAAATGGATAATCCCATTAAAACATCAATGGAATAAATTTACCACATTTAATTAAAAACGGGCTTCATGCGTAAATATGGATGCTCTCGAGGAAGCCATCTTGTTGCAGCGTTTAAGAAAGCTACTTGATATGCAAATTTGATTTCTTTCAATGAATTTTTAAGTAAACTGTCTTATTTTTAAACCTCAAACCGGTATGTATGAATACGTAAACTTTTTGTAATTGGAATATCGAGGCTCGATTATTGTACTTCAAATACGTATTCCATATTCGTCTTCGGTAACTAACAAGATTTAACTATATTCGTCAAGGATATAACTGTGTTTCTACACCACCGTATTACATGTTTTGAGTTTTATTTAAAACTCCATTCATAAAATTATTGAATACGAATAAGAAAAATGTAGCTTGGTACTTTTTGAAAGCTGTTAGAACACTCTAATTATGGTCGGACCCGATTTAACGCGAATTCGTCAGGATCGAACATTCGTTTGTTAATTCAGTGTTATTCGTTACACCTAGGTTCAAACAAAATACAAATGTTTTGCTAACTTTGAAAATTCTAAATTCTATAAGCAACTATAAAATATCCATAGTTAGAAATAACACACTTTTTATTCAACAGCTAAAAATGTTATTAATGAATTATTATTGCACCAGTTCATTCAAAATTTTTAAATACTGAGTAATAGATGTTTGACAACTTTTGATTCCCAACTCGAAAAATTTTTTTCAACTTTGTGCGCAGAAGAAAATATTGCTTCGTTTTACATCCTGCTAAATAAGAAAGAAGTATGTTTTCACAGTTTCCAAGCAATATAAATCATTAGAAAATACAACAGTTTTGATAGGAGTTGTACAAATGCGCAGTCTGTCTCAAATGTATCATAATCATTAAAATCTTAAAATATCCTCTGCTTTTTGGATTGGGATGAGATAGAAAAGGAATTTCCTGTTCTATTCAAGGCTCACACGATAGGTTACACTCACGACTCATCTTCATTTACAAGGGTAGGGTACGACTAAGGAAATTCATTTGGACGAGACTCTGTGCAATAGTAGTACTTCTTTAGGTGTTCAACATTCAATGAAATTTCCGCCGAATGAACACTCAATTCGGAGAAAATAGACATCGAAATTCATGCTTAGCTTTCATTCAATTAATTTTAATTACTTCCAGCGACGCCAGCGGCATGGTCGGTAGATTCTGTAGAGTACCTGTTTACCACGCGGTCGGCTCAGTATGAGACACACGATCATGTTTTTGTTTTAATTTTTAAATTCATTTAATTATTTTTACAATTAAATAAATTTATTAAAAAATATTATACATTTTATATAATTATAAAAGAAATTAAATTAATATATAACATAAGATATATATTATTTATTATTAATTATAAAATAATGTTTTATAAATAAATATTATAATTTATTTATGTATTTTAATATTTTTATAATATTTTATTTATAATATATTGTATTTCATATAATAAAATTAAATGTAACTAATTTTTATATAAAATATCATTTAATCTTTATCATAATATTTTTTATAAATAAATATTATTTAATAATTATATTTATAGAATATAAATATTTATATAATTACAGTAATTATTTACTCATCTAAAAATATTTAATATTTAATAACCTTTTTTAAATAAATCTATTTAGTTGCAAAAATAATTACATGAATTTCAAAATTAAAACAAAAAAAAAATCGATTGCGTGACTCGAACCGAGGCTGACGGCGTAGTAAACAGGTACTCTAACGATCATGCTGGGTGTTTTTAAAGATTTAGTTTATGCAAAATTGTGCGCTTGTATCTATGAACTTCCTGCATATAAAAAAAGAAATAAAGCTATTGACAGTGTAATGTGAAAAAAATAACTCCGATTAAAAAATTATAGTTTTGCAATCGCAAATATTTTGTGAAAACATGCATTACTTCCGTATCCGAAAAATGTTGACGTTTTTTAAGAAATACACTACAACTATCTTTTAACTTAAATTTCACTAATACATTTATTCTTATGTTGTATTTCTTTAAAGTTATTTTTAGAGGAAGTTTTAGAAACCTTTTTATTTGTATACTTTTTTAAAATTTGCCATAAAATTTAATACTGTTATTAAGAAAATCATTCATTTCTTACAAAGGTATGTTTACTTTTTTTAAATGTATGACTGTCAAAAGTCTAAGGAATTCCTTGCGAAATTCTATTTCACAAAATAATAATATTAAAGTAATTAATTTTTTTAAAAATTTAAGTTTTCCTTATAAATAAATAGATATTCATGTAATGAATTCAGAAGAAATATTATGCATTTCCTTAACAACTTAATAAAATACACAACGAAAGACTCCCTTAGAAATATTCTGTGGTTTTACGCATGAAACTCTGTGCTTGAATACGTTCTCATTCATTGAAACACACACATAACTTCAAATAAAAATGTTTATTAATCTTTTACTTTTTCTAGTAACAAAGTTGTTTTTGTAAAAAAAAATGCCTTAATAAATAAAATGTATTTAAAAAGTTTAACTGTTTCAATAAAAGACTAAATATTTCCACAATAATCAGATCAATTAATTTTTCAGCATTTAAGAAACGTTCTTTGAAGTTTCGCTATCAAAATATTAACTATTTTTAATACATTTATAAAGCAAAATAATACAATATTTCAATGTTCATTGAAAATAACACAAATTAATGAAGAAAAAAAAAACAACGAATTAATGTTTACAATTTCTAAAATATTTTTCACTGAAAAAAAATGAAATTGTTTTAATTTTTATGAAAAATGTGAAATTAATAAATACAACATATTTTTCAAAGAATTTACTATTTCTTGCTTAGAATAAATAATAAATCGAGAAGTTTAGAAGGTATAATATACAACGCGAATCGACTATTATCACGAACTATCATGGAGTGTTTAAATAATTTTACTGGCGAAAGAAAAAATGTGTGCAAATTTAAAAACGTTTTTTTTTTTTTTTTAAATAATAACAAAAAGAGAACCTCAAAATAGAGACAGGGGAAAAAGCAGGGAGAAATAAACAAGACACTGCATGAAGACTGATCGGCTATTTGGGATGGAAATCTCAGGAGAACTAAGAACAGATCTCTCTCCAAGCCTGCCATCAACACGGAGAACACCTGAAGCTCTCCCTCTCCCAACATGTAGGTGCTGAAGCATCTGGAACGGGCATTTCAAAAGGATACAAGTCTCTTTTTTCCCCCATCAGTCCAAAAGATTCTCTACTCTTTTTTTTTTTCTTTTCTTTTGCACCCTTTCTGTTCTTTTGTAGAACTGTTTTGTTTTCCACTTGAAATAGGGGGAGGTGGGGGTGCTTAACGAAAAATAGAAAGAAAAAAAAAGGAAAGAAATCACTCGACGATTGTTCAAAATCTTTCTACCGTTTCCTTCAACCTGTCTTCGAACTTTGGGTTTCCGGTCGATTAATTTCCAGAAGAGTTGTTTCCAACTGTTTTCCCATACCTAAGAAATAGCTTGGGTGGGATATTTCTCGCTTACGGTAGAAATAGAAGACATTTATAGGAGTTGGGGTTTTCGTTTCAATTTTGTTCTGGTTTCGATTTTTTTTCCTTCTTTCGTCACGTGACCTTTGGGTGATGTGGTGCTTGATCCATCGAATGGGGACATCACACCAAAAATACCCAAAATACCTATTCCCACACGCAATAAGCTTGTATTCATTAATGATACGATTTACAGGACATCTTAAGGCATGGTCCAACTGGGCCAGACCCAGGGCTCGTTCTCGACTGAGTCATTATACGATCATGATCATGATTCGAATAATTTTAACAGTCAGATGTTATTTCCAGTTGTATTATGCGAAAAACTGGGAATTTCGGACCATATGTCAATTGGTAATAGTGACAAGACTGTATTATTATATGATGACCGTCGTCCATGTATGATCTAGATCATAGGTTCTCAACGTGGGCGATAATGCTCCCTTGTGGGCGTTTGAGGCTTTCAGGGGGGCGTTGAGATGGCACGGAGGGGCTTGAGCAGATTAAGCAAAAAAGATTAAAAAAACACGCTGATTATGTACTGACAAAAGTAAACTTTAATACTGTTTACCTTATGTTGATTATATGTATTTAAGTCATTCGTATATCACATGTACGAAGACTCACATATCTCGGTAGTACGGGAAATGGATGAAAAACTTAAAGATTGCTTTATATTCAGACCTACATTAAATTGAATGATATAGTGCATTTTAATTTCTGTAGTGCACGTTCTTTGGTCTGTGAGCAGTAGGAAAACATGTTTCGCCCATTGCATTTCCTTACGTATATTATCCAAGAAACATAATTAAATATGCTAATCAGGAATTAACGGGGTTCTTTAAAGGCTGAAACTGAAAATTTATATTTATTTTGAAAGCAATAGTTTATTATGAATTACTTCGTATCATCAGAACCCCTGTGCCTGACTTTATAACAGGTAAGCTAAATCTTTTATACCACTCTTTTAAATGAAGAAGAAATTCAGTAGCGCTTCAATTCCAACAATATCCTACCTATGACTAAAATTTATAATATTACACACTTAAATATATTTGTGGCAATAGATATTTCAGATTTGCAAGTAAAAAAACTGGGACTTAAGGTAAAAACTGAAATTAAAAAATATATTCTTTTAATAATAGGATATTTTTTAAAACTTAACTCTTGTTTTCACCATGTATTATGTACACTCTTATTTCTCTAGAAGGGGAGGGGGCGGTGTTGTGTGAAATATTCACTAGAAAAGGGGGCGGTATCGAAATATTTATTAGAAAAGGGCAGTTCAAAAAAGGTTGGGAATCTATGATCTACATCCAATATCATACACCATCATTACTCTTTAAATCAAAGAGCGGCAATCATTTGAGCCCATTTGTGTGATTGTAAGTCTAGCACATTTGTATGTTTCGAGTTACTGTTTATATGAGTATTTGACAATATTTGTAAATACTATCTACTTATAAATGCCACAGTTGGGGCCTAAATTTGCGTAGGGCCTAGGGCCTCAACAAGTCTTAAGACAGTCAACAGTCTGAGTCCTGGCTTTACCTTTTGTATGAATATTTGACCATCTATGTCAGATGCAAGGGGAATCGTAACAGAAAATAAAGGAAGAAGTTTTTTTAAGAACTGAGAACATCACCCCACAAAGAGTTTTGTTACATTTTATGAAAGAAAACTTAGTTTTACATAAAATGGGACCAATAGGCTGCTGAAGGGATCTTGTTATCTTAAAGCATTGTTAAAAAGTGATGAGAAGTTCTTGCATGTGATAAGAATTTTAAGCAATTTTTATTGTTATTTTTTGGTTAATTCATTTAATGATTTTGTTCTCTTCCATTATTTTGTTTCTTCCAGAAATCCAGCGTTCATTCCTTCAAGCTGTTTATACAAATAGTCTAAGCTCTGAAGTTTTATACACAATGGCTTTCTTGGATACAATTCAAAGGAGAGATGGTGCTCGGAACAAGATATATGCATTGTACCCTCTCTTAAATTGATAAATCATCAATCATCATTGTAATTGTCTTGGATTTGACTTGGATCAAGATAAATTTAGAGTCCAAACATATTTCTCTAACTTTATAGCCTCTTGCAGTATGCATTAGCTTTCCCTCATAGTTTTTTATGAAATTGATAATTTTTTTTACGAAAATCAAAGCCTACTTTTGTTATATCTCTCTCAAAACCAGATGTTGTACATTGCTTAATTAAATAAAGAAAAACTATCGAGCTCTTAGTCCATATTATGTGTTTATTTCTGTTCTGGAACTCTCGTAAACTATTCAAATTAACCATATTAAGACTACCACATTAGTCACATAAAGTGATTTCTAAAAATTGTGCCTTAGTTGTATTCAATAATGGTTTGTTATTTCCTGAATTTCTGTAAATTATTTAATACAAAATGTTGAATTTATTTTCCGAGAAAAATATTTTCCAATTTTCAGAAAAGTTTGTAAGTATATTCTAAAAACATTTTGTCTTCAAATCAGTTTTATTTTTTAAAAATATTAAATAAAAGAAGCAGGCAATATGCATTAAATTTTTATGGAAATTAAAAGCTCACAATTAATAATTTTTTTCTTTGTCGTTAGTAATTAATTATCAATTGCTTCGACAAATAATCATTTATATCCTTAAAAGTTTGATTTTTATTTCTTATTTGCTACTAATTTTTTTCTAACTAGAATGACTGTTCCTTTTTTTCTGGCAAAATCACACACTATTCCTGATTAGATATAAAACAATAAAAAATGATTAAATTATTGATAGCTTAAAGATGGAGATTTAGTTAAGTAATGCTTACCTTTTTTTTGTCGAGGAAAAGAAAATTTAAAAATAATAAGAATGCATCAGAAAAATAATGATTTTAAGATAAACTGTAATTCTTACATGTTAACCTTTTCTGAGGAAATAAAATACAAAAGGTAATTATATCAAAATTATAAATAAAATAACTTGCATAATTCAATCAGAAAATTGGATCACCCATAAAATTCTTTTATAAAACCAACACCGTCGTAAAATTTTTCAAAATAACTTCTGTTAACCCCTTCAAAAACTTCCAATCATTCCTTCTTTCAACTAACAGAACCAAAAAAAAATTGCGCTACCTCATAAGTCTTACAAACCCTACGCCCATACAATAATGAAAAATAAACATACCATTTCAATCCCCAAGAAATCAACTCTCTCTTTGGAAATTTATACATATATATATGCACACACACTCGAAAGGGAAGGGGGTCTCTTTCAATCAACACGGGCCAAAAGATCCATCAAATCCGTCCAACGATTGGCAAATTTCTCACTCCACTGAATTCCTTTAATACCTTAAACAAACTTTAATTTCCTATTCCTACTGGACTGATCAGTTATCGATCTCGGGATGGAGATGGGAACTATGTCCATTTTCATTAAAGTTTGGGAACTTGGAGAGGTGCGGGGGGTGTTGCGCATGCGCCCTTGGGAACGGGCACGTGACTTGTATCTCGACGAGGACCGAGTGAAGCAAAAGGAATGCGAGCCAGTGTCCACTGATGAGTGTGCCACCGAGCGAAAAATTGTTATTGTCCACCGCGAAAGGGGCGCCGTTAAATCATGGGGCATTATTTGCAGTTCGGCCGCCCCCTGTGTTTGTCCAGCGATGGCCACTTCATCTTTTGTCGGGTAATGATTTGGAAAGCAGCTGCCTACAGCAGCGAGTGCGTGGGCCAACGCATTGTTACGCCTTTTTCTGCAGATTGGGCGGTAGATGGACTGTGTGTTACGAATATGTGATTGTTATTAAATACACATGATTGCAATTGTAAAGATTACTAAATATGCGCCTGAGATACACTGATAAATCTCTTTTGTTCATAAATTATTATACATGTCTTTTTTATTATGAATGATAATGACAGTTCAAATGGCTGGTTAGGTTATTTCAATTACAGTAACTCAAATACGTTTTGGAAATTAGGCACTTATATTACTAAGTACATTGAGTTACTTTTTTATATTTACTCAGTCTACTTTACTGACTTTCGATTACTCAAAGTATAAAAAAAAACATTTTTCAACAATGAAAAATGAGACAAAATTTTGAAAATATTTTAAAAGTAAAATTACTTTATAAAAGGGTGATAAAAGGTAAATAATAATTAAAAGTATTTGTTTTTCATGTTCCATTTTCTCATTACTAGTCTTGTACATCATGTCTGGCACAAAAATTAATTTTAAAGCTTAAATTCATTTAATTTTTACAGTTAAATTTTATTTATTTATAAACATTGAAAGAAAACATATCCATCAATACCTGTCAAAATGATAATTATTAAAAGGGGAAAAAGCGGGTATTGAAGAAATTTTAATGTCATAAAAGTTTATATATTTTTTTTAAAGTATTCCCCCCAATAAAAAATTATAACTAAAATAATTTATTATAATGAAAAATAAGACTAAAATTATTAATTAATCATATTGATAAAGCTAATTTTTTTCTTTTACTTTTGTTTTAATTCGCATTATTAATCATGCATCGTAATTTATAAATTTAATATTCCTGTAGCTCAGTATATGTGCAATTTACCCTCTATATAGTTATTTTAAAATTAAATATATATATATAAATATATACGTTTCTTTGAAGAGTAATTTATATTTCATATATATTGCATTAACTTGCAAACATATTTAAAAAATAATACGCTCAGTATCCTTATTTCATGTTATTGTTTGGTTACTTTTTTCTATTCCGTTCTTGTGATTGTTGTTCCGATGTTTGTTATTTTGCTGAATGTGCTCTATATTGGCATAAATGAAAACAAAAATACCTTATTTATTAGGAAGAAATTATTAATGGTTTTTATGGATAGAAATAAAAAAAAATTAAGATAAATGTTAGTTGAACAAAATGACCAAAACTGCTTCATTAAAGAAAATAAAGAAAGAAAACCCAGCTCATAACTTCCGTTTTATATTTAATACTATTTATAGAACAAAACAGAAACGTTTAGCCATAAACAAAAACCGATTTAGAAACCGATTCATCTTTCTTGTGTCATTCCACATTACACCAACCCTCCTTTATGATCTACGTAATAAATGGTCAGTCCCTTATATAAAGAAACAGTGCCCCAGAACGAAGATGCCTTAGAAAATAGGAGGCCCTATTCAATACTACCATTTATCACCAAGAACACACACTGCCACCTGCCGACTGTTCGGGGAATCATCCTCCCCTCACCCCCAGACATGATTAATGCGAATTTCCATGAATATTAAACACCTATACCTGCTTTTACAAGCGGTCAGTCCATTTACAAAAGGGGAGAGAAAGAGAAAAAGTTATTCTTTGTATTTATTCCAGCAGAACTCCATTAAGTTGCAACAAAGGGGAACGCATCTGCAATGGAAAGTTGAAGCGCTAGATTGAAGATGAATGGGGTGTGAAAGCAAGAGTTTTAAAAGCGCTGAAAAGTGACATCGGGACATAGACGTCATGGTTGCTGGCAGGAGAAGATGCGATAAATTTCTTTCTCCTTTTTTTTCATTCATTTTCGCACAGGAAACCCGTGGTAAAAAGACTACGGTCCGGAAGTGTGTCGCGGTGTCTTTTTTTTGGGTTAATAGAAGTTGGATGTACAAGCTACGTGAAGATGGTTTTGAAAAATGACTTGGATTTCTTACAGACAGAAGGAAAAGTATTTTAATCGAAGGATTCCTGACAATACCAGGATTTTATTCTCTCTGATCCTGTTTGTAATGTTCTGTCCTCCTAGAATCAAATATATAAAAAACTTATGAACTAACTTCACAATAAAACATTTACAAACGCATGGAATTAAATGATTTCATTCAAATCTGTTTAAAACCTAACATTGAGGCATAGGTCAGAGAACAGATAAAATTAGTAATAACATAACTTCAAATTTGTTTAAGGCAACCAAAATATTGTTGTACTATTCATTGTTTTTCTATGCGAACTACATGAAAAATACACATGATATTCTAAAATATTATGCTATTTTTTCCATTTAAGTATTACATCAGGGCTTAAAAGACCATGTTTAGAATTTTTCGAATACATTCGATGATAAATAGCATCAATTCATTTCAAATGTTCAAATAATATTTCATTTCTAAATTTCAAATCTTTTTTATTTTGAATTTTCTAGACTCAACGTATTTCTAAAAATAAGTCATCTAAGAATTTTATGCAGTTATTTCTATCTTTATTGAGAGCACATACTGTTATCATATTGTTGGTTTTTCGATAGTGCACATACAGTTCTTTCAAGAAATACTATGGCACTTCTCTCAGCGATTCCGAAATCGGTTTTCGTGGTATCTTTCTGTTGCTTGTATAGGCTATTCCGGAATAAGGTTGACAAGACTTATAAAAGCACGTTCGATACATTTCTTCGTACTTTCGTCACTGATATTTTTACACCTGATGAATATTTTATCAATAAATATTCCCCACTCATTTGAATATTTCACCATTTTGGACAAGTACTGGAATATTTCCAATATAAGCAGCGACAAAACTTTACATTGATTTAAATAACTCATGTTTTTTTAGTGAAAAAATAAAAGAAAAATGAAATTTTGAAAGTGGAAACATTTAAAAAGAGAAAATATTTTAGAAATGAATTTTTTATTTAAATTATGCATAAATGTTTCATAAGCACATGACATACTTATTGTTTACAATAATACACAACACATTCATATTTGAAAGTGTATACTCATACTTTTCTGACAGCCTATAGTTTAAAAAATGCTGTTTATATATACATTCAAGCATAAACAAGACTATTCAAAGCTTTTAAAATTAGAAGGAAAAAAAAATAAATAAAAATAAACATTTATAATTTATGTGAAAAAATAAATACCACTTTATCGCGATATGATTATTATTTTTTAGAAGCTTAACATATCCCCCCCCCTTCTTTTCTTGATGAAAAAGAAAAACTTCAGACATGAAATAAAATTTTTTTTTAAAAAAAAACAAAAGCACCTTAATGCGATTATTTTAAAAAATACACAACCAGAAATTTTCGAAGATAAAGTATTGGAGTCATTTTGACCTGAATCTTATACACAGCATGCAAATAATGCACACATAAATTTGTAGAAAAATCTCAAGTTATTTTTCCCACTAAATAACCTAAAAAATCTGTTGAAAAAAATTTCTTTCTTATCTTTCAGTGCCAAATAAGCTTCAAAAGAATCATAAGCTTCTAAAACAATTTGCACGCAGAAAAAAAATGGGGGAGTAAGTAAAAAATATAAATACACAAGAAAAAAAATTTATTTTGAATTTCTGTATTGGCTCTTTTCCCTTTTTAAAGAAAATTATAAGAAAATATTCTGGAGAAAATATATAATACCCTACAAGTAAATCATTCACTTGTATAGCATTTTACTTTTTCCGGAAGTAATGAAAAATACTTATTGTGTATATTTGAATAGTATATGAATATTTTTCAGGTCAGTAAAAATAATCATTCACAAGTTCCATACAATAGGGGTTCTTTTTTTTGTAATTTTAAAACTCTTGCATTTTTCTTTGTATTCGGAAGTGTTTTTCCATTTTTATTTACTACATATAACGTATTTTTTATTTAAACTGTGGCAGTTTACTGTACCAGAAATTCGTAAGTTATATTCGTATTGTTTTGTAAAAGTATCGATGTAAGAAGAAATAATCGTTTGGTAGAAAAAAACAAGGATAAAAAAAAAGCTAAGATAGAAGGGAAAAAATCGTTTGCTGAAAAAAAGTTTTAGAAGAGAAAGAAAGAAAAAGAGAGGGGAAAAAAAAAAGAAAAAAAAAAAAAACAGACACGCGCGCGCGAAACTTTTTTTTTTACTTAAAAAAAACTGGTATTCATGATTATAAATATCGATTTATTTAATTATGTGGACATTTATCAGATATTTTATTTCCGATAAAAAACAACAAAAAAGCAAGGAAGAAGTTAACGGTTAAAAGAATGCTGTTTTTGTCTGCAGCCAGAAAACAGCAACTAAAATTTAGATTTATGTATTCACATACTTGTATCAACGGATGAGATACTTGAAGAACTATAAATTATTAATTTAATTATAGAGTTATTTTTGTAGAACAATAAAACAGTTTATTTTTTCTTAACATTTAATTGTTAACTCATTCTCTAAAATCATTAATACAGTTTCGAAAGATTAATTTTTTTATTGCAAGAAAATCAATCTGTAAGCTTAGATTATCCACAACTGTCTTAGATAGTTTTCAAAGGCAACTGCAAAGGTTTTTGTAATTTTACCTTTAAATTAAAGTACTAAGAATGGCAACGAAACAAAATTATATGACATTTGTTTTAGAAAAAAAAATTTTTTTTAATTAATTTCTAATAATATTTTTTTAATGTTTGTATAAAATTTAAGTTTCATCTATAAGTAAAATAGTTTAAATTTTATAAGCAAATTCCCAATGTTAATGAAAATTAGATTAATGCGTTTAAAAAGTTCATAACTTGAATTTGAAAGTGTCAAAAATGAAACTGAATTCGGGATATTTAAAAAAAGTTTTGGAGGCAGTAATTATTGGTTGTGATAAAAAAATAGGCAATTAGGCTCTTAATACTTTAGAAATATTTAATATGATACGGTTATTTTTATATACATTAAAACAGGTTACAAAAACAGTAAATCTCAAACATGAGATGTATTGAATTCACATGACACAAATGTCGATTGATTTTATATACGTATATTTGAATGTAATCAGTAAACTATTTAACTTATACATTGAACTAAAAGCAGATAAAATGATTATTTATTAATATAAATATTTTTGACATTTCACATATTTTGTAATTTTTACATTGTTATACCCATAATTTTTTTTTCTTTTTTTATTTTATTTTTATTGCAATTTTTCAGATTTTTCTATAATTTCCACAAACTTTGAGTAAAATTGAGAATGAATAGCAATGACACATAAAAATAACCTAATATTCACAAGTCATTGATATTAAAGTTGGTATCAAACAGTTTAAAATAATTAGTTTTATTCTCTTTTCACTTTCACATCTATTTTTTTCTTATATAACATTTTAAAAATTATATATATATAAATGTATACAGTCGGAGCAAGACAAAAATCAAAGTATTTATCAACTCATGAATTTATTTCTGTCATTTTTAACTTCAGGAGAGTTTGAGCGTCTTCTCCACTCAAATACTAAATAACCAAGGGTCAAGTTATCTCTTTGTATATTCAAAGTAATAGAAGCAGTGAAAAATATAACAGAATGAAAAAGTCATGAGTTAAAGGAAGAGAAATTGTAGTTATTTTTAGAAAATTACGAAAGTATTTTTGTGAAAAGTTCAATCGCCAGAAAGAGGCACGTGTAAACTGTTAGAATTTTATTTTTTTTAAATCAGGAATAAATCTGTCAGAATATGTTTTTATCTATGTATATGAAATGAAATGAGATTTGCCTTTCGAAATATGGTACTTGTAATTAAGGATTTAAATTAAAACTCGTTTTCACACCACACACATTCTCTGTGTGTCACTTCTTACTTTACAGTCACATTTTCTCCCTTTCTTTTTTCTCTGTCCCACACTCACTCACTCTCTCCCACACTCAACTCCTCCCACACTCACTCACTCTTCTCACCCCACTCACTCACTCTCGCACACCACTCACACTCATTCTCTCTCCCACACTCACTCATCTCTCCTCACACTCACTCACTCACTTCCTCTCACACTCACACTCCCACTCTCACTCTCCGCACACTCACTCACACCCAGCTCACACTCACTCTCTCCACACTACTCACACTCACTCATCACTCAACTCCACACTCACTCACACACATCACACACACTCTCCTCTCTCTCTCACCCAAACATAGACACATATATATATAAACTATTGTTGAAATAAATAAAGCAGACATATAACAGCTAGTCAATAAAACTTTATAAAATTTAAAGACATATCGAAATGTAAAGCAATATTTTTTTCGGTAACTATATTCTCATATAGTTTAATTTATCAAGTTTTACTAGTTATTTCAGAAATTACCTTTTATTTAAAACCAACTTGTCAATTGGCAATTTCATTGTAAGAATAATAAAAGTAATTGTTCCATTCATATGCTAATTACTCTAATAATACTGGGCATTATTTTTAAATTATCAACAGACTTTAAAACCAGCTAATCAGCATATTTTATTTTACAGGCAACCGTTCTTTGATCAAATACCTTTTTATTCCCTGATAATTCAAACTTAATTAGTCCTTTTTTTTTGCTCCAAATCTTTTCATTCCAGTAAATACTCACCGGAGGTTTTCAGTGAAACCCGAGTGCAGAATAATCTCAATATCTAGGAAATTACCCGCATTAAAACGAGATAAATGCAGATTTCCAAAACACAATAGGTGCTAAAAATAAGCTCATTATATTTTTTTTCACCACACTTGATAAGGCTTCGTGGCTCTATAATACTTTACCCTCCGTACCCTTTCTAATACTGTTCGACAAAACGTGGTATTACGAACGGGTTTCGTTTTTAATACCATTCATTGGGAGTTTTATCTCAAAAATTCAAACTTGCCTTCGCATAAAAGAGCTCGTGGAATGGATAAGGGCTGGGAGGGGAGACGAAAATTGTATTGAATGAATAAAATAATGGAAAAAAAAGTGAACAGGACTGTTTCCAAACTAAATGTAGAAGATGAGAGGAATACAATCGAAAAGGAATGGGATTATGTCAGATGATTCATCAAACAATGAGAATCTATTTATCATCATTTGAAATTTGGAAGTTTCGGACATTTTCATTTAGGGTTATTTATGTTCCTATTTTTTAATCTTATTCATTTGAAATAAAGGTTTATGAATTCGAATTCGATTAATGAATTTTTCAATTTAATTTTGTTCATTGGTTTTTCCTGAATAAAATGTATGGACTAGAAAGTTTAATTACGAATTTAAAAATGGCATTGAATCGAAATGCAGATATTTAACCAATAAATCTACTCTAAAAATTTGATTAGGCTTGGTTCATTGTATTCGAAGAATTTTTCATAATGTAATTCATTTTAAATGTTTGATGTATTTTCCTCCGATGAAATAAAATTCTGATTAATTGTAATTGAATTATTAAAAATTCCTAAAAACTTTTTGACGTTAATTAAAAAATTGAATAATAGTTAATCATTTTCAAAAGCTGAATTCCAAAGCATCAAACTGATGATTGGACTTAAAGCTAAGAATTTGAATTAATAATATTTAATTACAAGAGTGAAAATAATTCATAGAATAAACTATATATTCGTGCAAATTAAATTAAGATAAAATAGTTTTTAAGTATTGCAGGTTTAGCTGTTTTAGAAGTTGAGTTTAAAGCAATAATTATCTAAAAAAAGGAATACTTTTTAGGGTAATGAAAAAATGATTAGAAGGGTTTTTAAATTTTTTTTTGTTCAAAAATAACTCAGTAATAGATTTTTCTTTTGTTTATTTAGGTACACTATTTTTTTACAAATTTTTATGAATTCTAATTTTTAAAATTAGATTAATTTTGGAGCCTAATTTAAAAAAATTGATTATCGTGATAAATATTTATTTTTATGATTGGAATATTTCAAGCACTTTGTTTTCCAAATACATAATGTAGTTCCTGTATAGACAGTAATGCTGCATTTTGGATTTTGAATTTTGCTGCATTAAATATTGAACAATGAAAACTTATTTAATAATTGAGGGATTATTACTTTTTTAAAAATTTATTTATTATTATCTTGACCAATTTCACATTAAAGGTAAATGATGAAATTGTGGGGAAGTATTCCATAATTTAGAGTACAGTCCGGTATTATATAATAACACCTGAGCTGGTCTAAAACTTGTCCAATTCTGATAAGGCCTTTGAAATCAAATTTGAATCCCAGATGCAGTCCATGACCTTTTGTTTTTCGTTGCGGAAATCTTGACCGCTTCTATCAATCAATCCCATTTTTTAAATAAGTTAATTCTCAAACTATTCAATCATATATTTCTACGTCAGAAATAATTGAATTATTATACTTTCCTTAACAATATCTATCTATCTCTATACATATAGAAGAAAAAAAGCAAGTCTCACTTACTCATTCACTCGCCACGAAAGCTCCGGAACTAATAGACCAACAGACTTGAAATTTGGTAAGTATGTTTCTTTGTTAAATAGAAATCCGTTAAGAATGAATTTAATGGAAATAACCTCCTAAAGGCAGTTGAGAGGGGCTAAGGAGAAATTACAGATAAAAATTCCCGTTTGTGAACTATTAGACTTACATTGAAATTCGGCAAATATATATTTCTTTTGTTGATTAGAGATCCACTAAAAATGGGCTTGGGGGGAATCAACTTTGAGGAGGAGTTTACGTGGTCGTAAAAAATAAATATAGTTCTTTTTAGAAATTGGAGTTTCGTCTTTTTAAAAATAAGAGGTGTGGACAATGCGAATGTTTTTCAATACAATCGAAAATTTAAGGTATCCAACTACCCTAAAATGGCGAATTTTGCCAAAAACTGACAAATTATTTATGGTTTTATTTTCATAAGCCATCTTATTAGCTTTATAAGGATACCAAGTATATTATTTTCCATTCATTAGAACAAAAACTGCAAGTGTTTTAATAAAAGCAGATGCCATTACTTTAAGCAAGATGTCATACTTTAAAAAGCATTTTACTCGAAATGTGTGTGTGTTTTTTTAAATGCTTAAACGGGACAGCGATTGCCAAAAAAGTTTTGAATATAATTAACTGAAATTTTTTGTGTATGCTCTGTATAATATAGTAGAAGTGTTTTAACCTTCCAGATTTATCAACCATTGTTTTATTACAAAAAATAGTCTTTTATGTAAATATAATTACTGTTATTTTGAGCAATT
>BMAO01035968.1:0-24875 GCA_019973975.1 Trichonephila clavata | reverse complement strand
TAAACTCTACTTGAGAGACTAAAATGACTTGAATACTAAAGATAAAAAAATACCATTGAGATTTTGGAAACTTAAAAATAACGCTGCTTTATTATAAATAATGCTGACTGAAGACAGCTTTTAAACTTTCCTAAAAGAGGGATTTAAATATAAACTTTGGTGAAGGGAGGATTAATAAGAATATTAAAAGTGGCATGATAATAAAACACAAGAGGTCTTAGAAAAACAAGCTTGCTTTTACTTTGAATATCCAAATCTCTGAAGAAAGTATAAGAAACTGAGAGAAGCACTCTTAGCTCAAGTACTCTCAATTTAGTACGCGAAACAAAAAAACAAACTTTCGAGCAGAAAAACTTACTCCTGAGTTTTAGAATAAAAGCAATTTACGAACTCCGTAAAGATGCATGAGAGCATCCACTCAGACGTCCCTGGGAGTCCAAATTGTACTTGAAGTGCAGAGTTTTGAGAAAATTAGCTCTAGTTCCTTTGGGGAAATAGCCTCATTTTCGAAAACAGTGCGTTAATAATTCAAAATACAAGGACACAAATACGCGGAATAAAGAAAAGAAAATCTGGAGAAATGTCTGCCTCCTTTGAAAATTTTATGTATACTATTCTCGGACCATCTAGTTTACGCAAGACGTGGAATGGGAAAAAAGAAGAATAAATGTTCCCCTCTTGTTTTCTTTTTATTATTTCAGGTTCAAAATGATAGGGTTATAAGTGAAAGCATTTGCTGACACATTTGTTAAAGCTCTTATGCTTTCATTAACTCAGGTTTTTAAAAAGTTATTTTAAAAACGCATTTTATAGAAAGAAAATAATGATAATTTTTTTTAAAAAAAAGTTATTTCTTTTTGTATGAAATGATAATCCCTTGAATACATGTTGAACCTTTAATATACATGTCTCTTAAGCTCTCATGAATCTTATCTTAAATAAATTACGAAGTAAAAACTGTTCATGCTCATCAAGTCTTTCCATACATCATTTTCAATCAAAAAATTATTTTTAAATATATTTTTGTAGTTATGATAGCACAGCTAGGTACTTATGTAGTATACCAACAATCAACAACGTTCAAGATAACTCGCCAAGTTGGCAACCACAATTTCGCATGTGTCATATGCGCTGAATTGGCGATCATGGGCTTCGTTTCATATAATGTCGCCAATTTGTTGCGATAATACATAAGTACCACACAGCTAATATGAAATATCCATTATTATAATTAATTAAACACCCCAGTTATATATATGAGCCAGTTACCTTCCTCGGAAGATTTCTCCATAACAACTTCTAATTGATCTTTGCTTTCCAATTATTTTTTTTTCATTTTTTGTAAGAAAATCAGATTCCACCAAATCAGCCCATCTCATGGCGGTCTTCCCTGCCTTCTGGTTCCAGTCATTCTAAAACGCAATACCTGTTTATTGTGCGGTCATCATGCATTTGGTCATATAGGTCATTCAGTTAATTCTATTTATCTTAATATCTCTAATAAAGTCATGTTTATGTAAATCCTGTACAGTTCAATACTGGTTCTCCTTCTCCTATTACCGTTTTCATTCAAACCACCAAGTATACTCCGTAGAACCTTCCTTTCAAAAACTACGATTGAGTTTTTTTCCACACACACACACAGTTTTGTCATTCTCCAAGTTTCGGATGCATATGTTAAGACAAATCTGGATATAGCGTTTTGTAAATTAAAATCTAAGTCTATCTAGAAGTAACCTGTATTTTAAAAGTCTTAATCCATAGACAGCCCTAATTGCCAGATATAGTCGTTTTTTTTAAATTCAGAAGATAATGTGCTACTAGTAATAATTGAACCCAAAGTAATTAAAACTCTTTACTGTTTCAAATTTATAACGGCCTATTATATGAAATGTCCAAGGAGAAAAAAGTCCGCTTTGCATGTGAAGTATTTAAGGCTAAAAAATTTATATGCAATAGACAAATAAAGGTATAATTTAAATGTGAGAGACTAACAATTTCTAATATTGCCTGAATTTATTTTAAATGTTATTTAAATCACACGTAGAAACAATATGAAAGGTTATTGGCGATAAACCTCGCAACCTTAATCCTCAATATACTATAAAGTTTGAGACCTGGTTTAGTACCTCATTCTTTACTTTTCTAAATGAAACGCACTTGAAAAATTAGCTCTCGGCAAAATTAAATTTCTAAATTCAATTTCGCATCGTCAGAGCACATGTGCCTCCATCTAAGGAGGAAACTGGGCGTCAAAATTACTTGCGGCAATTGGTGTCGCCTTTACGTTGTCGCACTAAAAAGTGATACCAGATCCTGGTGAATAAACTATGTCTGCAAAGGTAAAAAATGCCATTTTTTTACGCAGCCCCATTAGAAAAAAATTCTCGTGAGAAAATTCATTTCTCACGAGAAGAAATGAAAGATTATTTATTGCTGGTAAAAATATTACTGAATTGCAATTATTTTGAATTTTAGACGTATGAATGTACAAAAAAGGTACAAAAAAAATTTAGCTTTCCGGTATAATATAAAAAAAACTAATATTGTACCTTAAAAACTGAGTTGCAAATTATTTTCGCAATGTTATTATAAAGGTTCCAAAAATATTAATTATTTAGTTGAATCTATAAAGTTATATATTATCAGGAACAAATTTAAATTTTTGAACTTTTAAAATACAAGTTATAATGTCAGAGATCAAATATTTCAACTGAAAGATTCAAAAACGAGATCTGTTGCTGAATAAAACTTAAAGAGGTTTTTATGAAAATTGAGTTTTTAAAATTTTACGGATACAAAAACATAAATAGTACCAATCATATTAATGGAAAATATTCTGAAGCCGAATTTAAACATCTCGCAATGTCAAAATAACCGACTCGGATAAAAATGATGGAAATAATATTAAAATTTAGAATCAATTGCAAAATTGGTTTACTTGAAATTGAAAATAATAAGTAAATACAGAATTCTCATGTATTCAATTCTCAACATTTCCTAGAAATTTTTCATTCCAAACAGATCTTCCGAAACATGTCACAACAACGAAGCTCAGAATACTTATAAGTATTTCATTTCCTAGTTAAATTTAGTGATGTGTATGTGGATAATTTGATTTCAACAAAATAAATACAAATTCGAAAGAGAAATCGCTATTTTCTCTCTGGTTTTAAATAGAAATCTCAGATTCCATCAGTTATTAAACGATTCAATGCAATACTAGATATTTCAATAAAAAGTTGTTTTGCTGAAGTCCCATCTGTTTGTATTCTAATAAGTCGTGCATTTTTATTCTACGACAGAGGAACATTTCAATTACCTTGTTGTTTATTTCATTGTTTTTATTTATTTTCTTTTCGAATTAAAAATTTCGTATTTCAATTCCATTAAATTTAAGTCCAAGAAGTATTACATTTCAAATGATGTTACAGTATAACTTGGTTTTGTGTTGTCCTTTTTTATGCGACTTTATTTTTGTACTTTCTGTTGTGTGTGATTTTTTTCTGTGAAATCTTTTTTATGCGGTGCATGAATTTCAAAGGCTTTGGCACCACTGTAATATTTTCTATCAATGTGCCAGTGGCACGGTGAATGTTAGGGCTTCAGTGAAATGTCAGGTTTTTCTTTTAATATTTTAAAATTGGATAGATATGTACACTTGACTTTAGTCAGGCTTTGAACCCCCAGAGTCCTAGGACAACCCTCCCCCCCCCCGGGAGAGGCGAGGGTGTAAGCTATGCCACTGCCATGTACATCTATACACTTCAAGACGCTCTGTTCGTATCTTATAAACAGTCTCCCGACAATGCATGCTCAGTTGCTTTCTCAACGTGGCAACAGCCCACGCTTGATTGAAGACGAAACTTTCAATGAAAATGACATTATCAATAATTAGATAGATTATGACAAGAAGTACCGGATTCTTTGAGAGTGGATAAAATATATGCACGGATAAAGCTTCCCAACATATTGGAAAAGCATTTTCTTAAAATAGATATCAATTCTGAAAGGAGTATAAAATTTCAAAAAGAACCTCAATCATGCATATCTGGTTATCGTGGCATTTACAAGCAACTTACAAACCAACCTTCGTCGCAAAAATTTATCTCTGACTTTATGGTGCCAAAAAATAAATCAATTATAATTGTATCTTCAAGTGACGAAAAAGATTTTGAACTTATTCATCATAGGATGATGAGCGCTTTGGATTACGATGAGTAGCAGTGAATTAATCATGTGCATTTTGAAAACTTCCCCGTGTATACAATGAGAAATTAAATGTTTTAAAAACGTTTTGATGTGTAATTTAATTATTTATTTTGTTATGGAAGTACTTTCTCCTAAATTTCGTAAATAATTGGCTTATTTTCTATGCCACTTTTTTTATGCGGTCCTCTCCCCCGCATAAAAAAATTTTCTGTAATATTTCGACAAAATTGTTTGTTATAGGTAAGAATTTATGAAATTTTCGAATCTTTTTTGTGCGTTTTATTTATACGGTCCGTGTCTACCGCGCAAAAATAGGTTTAACTGCACTGCTTTCTCCTTCTATTTTACTTTGAAAACATAATCACGCAGATCATGTTATTAGTACATTAGAGTCTCGAAAACTCGGCACTCGATAACCAGGCAGTCTGGATAATTCGACCCTTTCAGGTCGAAAAACACCCACGTGCAGAGTCGTTGCAGAACGATACCGAGCAAGACATAAAGTGCGTTGCAGAAATTATTGCTGCTGTCCAATTTAATGAAAAAAATGCCTGAAAATAATTTGGACGTTTTCTTTAAAAGGGTCTAAGGGCTGCCGAAACCTCCATAGTAATTTTGAATAACATGGTGAGTCGGTAATGGACTTACTGTTTCTTCGTCGTGTTCGTGATTAAACATCAAAGAGCAGAGGGCAGTACGGAGATCAAACAAAAGGCAGAACGCATTTCTTTTTGAAAAGTAGCTACCTTTTGCAAAGTTGGATACTTAACTTCCTTTAAAGACAGTTTTATACCCTCATAAAATACAGGGTGGTTCCGAATTCATGGTACAAACTTTAAGGGTAGGTACAGGACATTGTAACAATCATTTATTGTGTAGGAATTTATGAGCGCAAGTGACACGGTGAGGCCCAAACACAAAAAGTAAGAGACGAAAGAAAAAACAAAGTGTTTATTGGAAGCGTCATTTACATGTGTAATGTTTACAATAACTGTCTGTAATTGTTCAGCACATGAGCTATGAAGTCCCGCTGCAACGCACATTGCTGTACCACCCACTGGTAGTCGGAGAAGATATGTCTGCCTGGTTCAAAGCTTGTATTTGCTAAAAATAGAGGAGGTGTAAGCGATTTTCGTTTAACACTCTACAAACGGTCTGACTTGTGTTAAGCAACAGCTCCTGTACGTGACTCGGGTCTATCAGCCATAACGTTCAAAAAATGCTTTCTTTCAGGCTTTGACAGCGTACATCTCTTCATCGATCATCTTCATATCTGGTGACGTGGAACTAACGTGTTTCACGAAGTTGACGATGTAACCACTGAAAAATTCTGTGACCGGCACTCGTCGATCAGGAAACTGCGCGTGTTCATTCGTAGCGCAGCTCAGCCGTTACCATTTGAACTGCCGTACATATAAAGAATGACTGCGTTTTCGGCGTAAGTAAAGTCTCCCATCTCATAGTCTTCAGCACAATCTGAATAGCGCTTTCCCCTACTGAGATGCATGAAGATGAACGGTGACTAGACATCTACTGCCCCCTACCGCCAAAGCAACCAAACAACAACATTTATTTTTCTTTTTTTTTCTCCCTGTTTCCGCCTCACAGCGTCACTTGCGCCCATAAGTTCCTATACAATAAATGATTGGTACAATGTCCTGCATCTACCCTGAAATTTTGTACCATGAATTCTGGACCAACCTGTATTTTTCTGAGATATGTCTGACCAGGTAAAATAATGTATACTATGTATTCATTGATTTTCCTTTTCATGCAATAAATGCTCTATATCTTCATAAAGTACCGTAAAATCCGTCATATAACGCGCACTTTTTACACAAAAATTAAGATCAAAATTTACGGGTGTTTACAAAATCAGAAAAAGACATGAGCACAAAAAAAAGTTAGACTTCTACATATGTTGAAAAAAGAAATGGTATACATTACATATATATATATATATATATATATATATGAATTTCGAGTATTGTAGTTCCAGAAATATATTATTTTTTCCAAAGCCTGATATAATACATCGAATAGATGACTTCAAAACATAAGAGCACTGCATAAGTACATTTCAGGTTTGTACGCAAAAAAAGTGATGCGCGTCATACGGTGAATATACCTAAAAAAATTTTTAAATGCAGCTTGAAAGTACAGGGGCGTGTTACACGCCGGATTTTACGGGTAAGTACTTTTCCTTTATTTAAAGGTATTTTGGCAGTTTTTTTTTTCTGTTGAATTCTCATGTAAACGATGCATAGTTGTAATTTGGTCCTATTTTCCTGTTTTTCATAATAGTGATTCTTTATCACTTGTGTTACCCAAGAAGACATTAGAGAAATACAATAAACAGCAAATTTTTAAATATTCTCCTGTCTTCACTAAGTCAAAATATTTTTTTCTTTTGAAACACAGCATTTCGAATCAAAGTACGCCGCCTTCAAGATCCTGGGTCATATGAAACTAAAATTCAAATGCATGGCTTCAAATAATACATCATGGAAATTTTCGCATATCCGCAAATCTTCTGTATTTTCGATTCAAAAATGTTCTAAAGAAAAACTGAGTAGAACATTCCGAGAATTCAAGGATATTCGTCTTTTTATTTCGCTTCGGTATTTGAAACCAGAAATCTATTTGGCGAGAAGTTATATTCCCCACTTTTTCTCTCTCAAATCTTCGGATCATGGATTATTTGGATGCCGACAAAAATCAGTTCTTGAAAAAGAACATTATATATATATATATATGTATATACCGAGGGAGATATAAAGAAAAAAAATTCAATTTTAAGGAATGTACAAATAGAATATTGAATATATTCACTCGTTTTTTTCGAATAAATCATCTCTTTAATGCCAATTTTACCAATTAAACTTTAATTTTAACACGAGTTTTATTTTCTATTTTTGTTTGTGTTTTTGCTCTTTATGTAGTTTATCAAGGAAGCGCGGCTATTTTAACTTCAATAATCTTAATCCGGTTTTTGATAGTTTTTACTTAAATTAATGTTAACAGTGTAAATATCTTAATGCCTCTTCACTGTTGATTGTAGTTTATAATCAGAGCTAAGCCTAATTTATCTTCTTGTGTTTCGAACCGGGATTTCATCAACCACCAGACCTTAGGTGTTCGGACCCTACCCGCCTAGCGTGGATGGAGAAGTCGAGAAACCTAGCGTATCAACCGAGAGGTGTCTTAACTGTAACATTTTCCTTCCTATGTTATATACTCGGCTACTGTCTTGTAAGTTGCAATGTAAAAGCGCTTGCACTGAAAGTACTGTTTCGGAAAATCGTAATATTTATTTGACTTTCAATACATATATACTTTTCTTTTCATGTCTATTAAAGTTACCGTAAAATTCTGCGTATAACGTGCACTTTTAACACCAAAAATACGATCAAAACTTACAGTTGCACGCTATACGCCGCACATAAAAATGAGAGGTTTAAAAATAAAAAAAGGATGAGCATTAAAAAATTAAGGTTTCTATATATAAATCGAAATATTGTTTTTTTTAAAAGAAAAGATATACCTTATGATCTTAAAGGATTGTATTTCTAGACGTATACTATTTTTTCTAAAGTCGGCATAATATTTCCAATAAATGACTTAAAAACATAAAAGTATTGCACGCTTACGATTCAGATTTCATCATAAAGAGAAGTGCGCGTTATACGGCGAATGTACCTAAAAATTAAAAAGTGCAGCTAGAAAGTATAGATGCGCGTTATACGCCGAATTTTTGGTACTATTTTTACTTATATTAATGTTAATGTAATTATTTCTTTTTGAATTCATTCTAAGGCTAAATTTATTTAAATGATAAATTTTAGCCTTAGAATTATCATTATTTTTTATCTTCAGTTAATATATTAATTTTGTCATTATTATTTTCCCCAATAACACAAGCGCTTGAGTTCTTGAAATCAGAGAAATCATATATCGCTTGCCAAGTATTTCCAAACGATGTAAGATGGGTTCTGTCTTTTCGCGCCCATTTATTATTTGGACCGTGATAACATACAATCCAGGATGATGGTTTGGAAGCTGTCATCAATCACAACATCAGTGATTGGAAAAGGTTTGGAGGGATTCATTCACAATGGCGAATGGAATAACTACTCATCCTGTGAGAATTGTTATTTGTGTGCCAAAAGAGATATATAATTAATGAGCCGACCTAAGTTTTAAAACTCTTTTGAATCTCTCGGTTTATCTTTACATACAAGGTGTGACACAAAAAAGGAGACCAAGTGTGTAGCTGGAAAAAAGGGAGTTGGCAGCAAACTGTTTTTGGTGATGTTATCCCACGCACCTCCTCTATCCATTTGACTAGTTTCGACATAATCGATTACGTCAGTTGGGAGAATTGCGTTATTGAATGAACACTGTGATGGTTGATTCAATAAAAATAGCGTGATTTGAAGTATAATAAATTAGTTTAATTAAGTCGCAGCTATTATTTACATTAATATACAATTTAGTACTATTAGATGATTTTAGAGTTTCAAAATAGCTTTCTGAGGGAGGCTATTCACTGCCATGGTCTTCTTGGTGACCATTCACTGCCAGGTTTCGCGTTCATCTCCTGGTTTTTCTCCCGGCACCCTTTTCGGTCTCTGCGGTTGACCGTTGTCGGCATCCTCCCCCCCCCCCCCTGCATCCGATCGGGGCGGAATCGGCTTCTCCTCATATTAAAGGTTTCCGGGACTAACTAAGAAACGTCCATTGAGTATATTAGAGACTGCAGGTGTTTTTGCACATGTGGTGATCAATTCTCCTAAAACTGATCCGACCGTGGTAGGCAAGTCACAGGTGTCTCAAAAAGGGGGACACACAGATGTCACACGTGCAACAGCATTCTGCCGGAAAAGTGTCGAATCAACATAAAGTTTCTTGTGAAACTTAAGAAATCAGGAACGAAAACATTTCAAATATTAACCGTGGCTTATGGAGAGGAAACTTTGTCTCGTGCGCATGTGTTTGAATGCCATAAGCGGTTTTCAAGGGGTATTGACAGAATGTAGATGATGAATCTGCTAGACTTCCAAGGTCAGAGATTACAGACTAAAATATTGCCAGAATTCGTGATATGAGTGATTTCCTACTCACATCAGTGATCAGACTGCTCATCAACACTACTACACTGAAGTACTAAAAAGGGCCAGAATTGGGGAGTGATGGATGGCCTCCTACAGTTTAATCCTGCTTAAAGGGAAACCATTTTATTTCAGTTGCATAGGTTCAGGCAAAAACGGAAAATCTCCTGAAGGACCTTCTAGAACTGTTGCCAGCAATGGCAGCACCGAAGCCGAAAGGAATTGCTTTGAAGATGATAATGTCACGGAGAACTAATTCTGTACGTACAATGACTTATTGGACCAGTCTCGTTTTGTGTGTGTGTCACACCTCGTGTTTTTAAGCTCATAATCGTAATCCCTAATCATTCTTATCTGAAATCTAGACCCACCAGAGAAGAGGATGGTGAATTGAGCCAGCATATCAATTTACAAGAACTTGTGACCAATGCTAAAAGATATTTTTATTCTGTAGATTTGATATCACATTCCATCACATATTTAATTCCAGTTTGAACGACTTTAATTCTCAATTAATCTACCCAGATCATTGAGATGAATCTGAAAATTCTGTGATTTTTCCATAAACAATTCCATATTGGTTTTTCATTAGTCAGTGTTGAAAATTGTTACACCTTCGCTCTGAACGAAAACACATTCTACATCGTTAACCTGAAGCTCTTCTGTGAAACTAGAAAGGATGGCGTGCATCTAAGAGCGATTTTCTTAAAATTCTTTTTAAGTTTGTGTTAAAAAACTCAATGCTGAAGCAATTTTTTTTCTCTTGATGAAGTGATTTAACATTGCTTCCGACAGTTTATTCGCCATGTAATTTTTTGGAGGTAAGTATTTTGACTTCATTATCATTATATTTCTATTTATCTCAATAATTTTCTGTTCTCTTGCAGAATAATAGTTCTGTTTTTAATGAATCATTACAGTTTTTTGGCAACATGTTTTGTGTTTTGTTTTGCCTTTTTTGCTACTGTTGATAGAAGTTCGATCATTACTATATGCACCTATTTTATCTATTTTAAGGAGTTTTTTAATACTTTAATTAATATCAGTGTAATATTTATTTTTTTCTTTTTAAGGCTGACTGATACATGTTGTGAAAGTATTTTATGAAATTTTTAACAGCTATTTTATGATGCTAGATTCATAAGCTAAAATGGCTTGATTATCTGTTTCAGGTCCATTGTTCCAGCGACAACGCTTTTACACATTTACACCAGTGACAGCAGTTTTACAAATTTGCACCAGCGACAGCTGTTTTACAAATGTACACAAGCTACAGCAGTTTTACAAATTTACACCAGCGACAGCAGTTTTACAAATGTGCACCAGCAACAGCAGTTTTACAAACGTACACCAGCGACAGCAGTTTTACAAATTTACACCAGTGACAGTTGTTTTACAAATTTACATCAGTGCAGCAGTTTTACAAATTTACACCAGAGACAGCAGTTTTACAAATGTACACCAGCGACAGAAGTTTTACAAATGTAAATCAGCGACAGCAGTTTTACAAATGTACACCAGTGACAGCAGTTTTACAAATTTACACCAGAGACAGCAGTTTTACAAATGTACACCAGCGACAGCAGTTTTACAAATGTACACCAGCGACAGCAGTTTTAAAAATGTACACCAGCGACAGCAGTTTTACAAATTTACCTTTGCCGCAGTTTATGAAAGACATTGAACTTCCTTTACCAAGTTATCAAGTATTCACATTATGTTTACTTGCTTTTTTTCTGTTATAATTTGCACTCGTGTTATATTCATTCCTTAATTTATATTTATCTTTTAAAATGATTATTTTCTGTTTTAGTTTAAAATGTATATTTCTGCATCCTCTCGTTTTTACTTTCAAAATTAAATTGAAAATCGCAGAAAATTATTTAAAAATTAAAAGGTGAGAGCCTGATTTTTTGAAGGAAAAACAATAATTCTACATTTTTTAGATATGTCGCACTTTGAATCTAATTTTACACTAAGCAAAAAAAAATATTATGCTTGCTATGTATTGAGATTCATTTTTAAAAATTTAACTCTTACAGGAAGAACGAGTATAACGTGGTGATAATTACTACTCTGTATACCACGGTATACAAATATTCATAAACCTTGAAATTTTTTTAAAAATTTTTATTTTAAACTACTAAAATTTTACTTCAAAATAAAATTTTAAAAATCCAAAACGTATTGAGCATGCTTAAATTTTTTTTTAAAAAATTAATTCACTATTTCCATATATTTTTTTGTAATTTTGTTGTATATCACTTTGATAAACAAGATATAATCATAAATTTTCATAACGTACTAAAAATATTTACTTATACACATATATCCAAAAAATGTATTAACATAACACGAGTTCTGTAAATGCCATTCGGCAATTTATATAGTTTTGATTATTTTATATAGTGTACTATCTTTGAATTACATAAATATAATTGACAACGTCCAAAATGTGTGGTGACAAATTAATTTTTATTCACAAGGCAATTTTATCGTGAGATAAAATTTCAAACAACTAGTACATGAGTTTAAAATATTTATTCAAATTATTAATTTATTATTTAAAATCTCTAAGAAATTTATTTTATGTTCAATAAACCTTTTAAGTTTGAGAATAAAGTTAAATTTTAAAAACATTAAAAAATAGTTTTTAAGTATTAAGGAAAAAAATTCTAATCACAGATTTTAACCCGGGAGCAGGTGCGCAGTGCAAAGAGTCACCCCAGGCTCACGAAATCGTTAATTCTGGGAAATCTTTGTTACATATGACCTTATCAGTATCTTCCTAAATGACAGTCATCATGTAAATTAAAAAGTATTTGTCACATATCTCCCTCTTTTTTGGGGGAATGGCAAGCGTATTTTTACAAATTTTAAGGTACTTGTTTTGACCGAGTTCCCCAAGTGACAAAACTTGTTCTAAAATATTTTCTATCAACAAGCTACATTTCTCCCCTGTGAACAACATAGTCGTTTTGATTGTTGTGCTGTACGGCTTATAATGGTTTATAAATGTAAATGAGCAGAATATAAAAAAAGAAAATGCCAACTGTGATCTCTATTGAAGGAAGTTGAAACTGATTAAGCAAACCTTCTGAAAGTACCTTCTGAAATAATGTATATTTATCAAGATAGCGAAAGTAAATTTGAGAAAAGCGATGAACATGAAACGTTTGCCTTGAAAGAAAAATTTTCAAATGATACCTAAAGAAATGCACCACGGAAAATATGAAGCTTTAAGTGTACCACAAAACACACTTCGCTTTGTCAAAAAGACACAAGCAAGAAAAAGTTATGCATGCTATTTGTCGATCATCAATGGACAATGAAACTACAATAACTTGAGTAAAATGTGACAGATTTGCCTGTGAATAACATTATTTTGTAATGTTAGCGAAAACTGTCTGTGTGATTTGTGTCCTTTATTAAGGCGTCTCGGGGTGTTAATTTTTGTCTCGAGGGTGAAAATATAAACAATTTTCAAACAGGTATACTTCGTTTAAATTTAAATTAAATAATTCGAATCTCTTACACGTTATTTACAAAGGATTATGGTTTTAAAAGAGTGCAAAATGTTTGAAATATAATCATAATTTAAAAAATTATACGCATATGCAAATAAGAAATAATTTTGTAATAAATATTAAGTAATTCTTGCGTCGAGAGCACGCTATTTTCTAAAATAGTAGCCTTTGATTTATAAAACTTTATAGAATAAAAAATGTATCATACTCTTTAAACCCTAGTAATTTAGGAATAATATATCTTTTGTATTTCAAAATATTTGAAAAATATTGAATTTTTTTTAAAAAAATTTGAAAATATAATGTTTTATTTTTTTTAAAAAATTAATTTATTATTTTATTTATTTAAATTTACTATGGTGTAATAAGGGTACATTTAACTTTATAAATCAACTTATTGCTAGTAATAAAGCTACTACTTTTGAAAGTAGCATGCGCAACGTAAAATTTATATAATTAATAATTCTTATAGAAATATTTCTTATTTCATATGCTTATAATTTTTTAAATTATGACTATATTTCAAACATTTTACACTTTTCTGAAGCCCCATTCTTTTATAAATAATGTGTAAAAGATTCGAATTATTTAATGTTAATTTCGAAGAGTTATATGTATTTGAATATTGTTTATATTTTCAGCCCTCTAAAGAAAGTTAACACCCCAGAGACACCTTAAAGTCACGCACTTCTGAAACGTCTTGGTTCAGTTTGATTGATACTTTTTCTCAAATTATCAAACAAAAATTGTAAAGTCCTTAAAAGTAAATAAACACACTTTTTCTTAATTAAATTATTCACTGGAATCACGATTTTTATCGTATATAAAAAAATAATTATAAAGTACTGGGATGACTCAGTCACCCCGAGTAACCATTAACGTTAGTATCGAGTACGCACCTGCGTCTGGCTTAAATTACTCTTTTTCGTCATATATACAACATCGTTATGCATCTTTCGAAAAGGCAACGAAAAACGCAAACAACATAGTGAAGCATATTCATCTATCTGGCCTTTAAGCATAAACACCCTAACATTAGTATTCTATTAACAACTGTGAAGACTGAAAATCTAATTAAGCTTTTGCTACTCCTCAGAGTAATTAACTAGGCTTCAATGACATATTTTCACATAAATGAAGTATTTAACCCTTATCTCACACTTCGAGTCTGGGGAAATATCTTTCTTCATTTTGAAAAATGGCTTCCTCAGCTGGGCGAAGAAGCGATAGAAAAACTTCTCAATTCTGTCTCATCAACGAAAGGGGAAAAAATATTTGAAGATATAATGAGACTTAAGAAGAGTAAATCATGGTCCTTAAGGAAGGTAATGCTTGTTTGAAAAAATAATGAATATATAAACACATCATGTTTGTAAATAGGAAGAATTAAATGAGCTAGATTTTTTTGTTTCATTTCCCGAGTTGATAGACACTTAATGAAGAAAAATGGGATAGGCAAAATAAATGCTCTATCGGGGGAAAATATGATAAACGTAATCTGTAATTCAAATATTTCTCTGTCATCAATTTTATTGAAGTTTTAGACCTCGTTCCTTGTTTACGAGGCCAGTTTTGACAAGTATTACACAAGTTCTTGCCGTTCTTGAGGAAGAATGGTTAGTGACGCTGACTGAAGAACTTGGATTGGAATCTAGGAGAAGACATGGATGTTTTTAAATCTGTAGTACCTGTGTGTAGCATGGGGGAACTGTAAATATTCGACAAGCTGAAAGTCTTCTAGTCCTCTAAAGGACTAGAAGAGGAGAGAGAGGGGTGAGAGACTTCGAATCCCAGTCCCTAGATATTCTGAAAAATTGGAGTGGAAGAATGACAAAATGTACTGTCACCTGCATGATGCTCAAAGCTGCTGCCAAACGACAGACGTTATTCAGCACCCCTTGGCACAATGGATTTCTTGGGACCTGAAGTAACCACACAAATTTTGTTTTATTGAGGTTTTTTTGAAGCCTTAATCTTAAAAAGTTTTTTTTTTTATTTCTTTTAGTATTGATCTTGGTACTGAATTGTAAGTATAGTATTAGAATACTTTGAAATAATTGAATTCTATCAAAACTACCTAATGTCAGAAAAAATAAAAATTATTCTTTTGAAATTGTTCAATAAATGGATATTCCTGGAATCTTTTCATATTCTTTCCGATAACCCAATGCGATGTACATTATCATTTAATATGATTGAAATCTTAAATTATCAGTTTTATATACTCGCCATCCAAAATAAAAGATGCTCACAAAGTAGCAACCAATACACATTGATGCATTTATTTGTGCTATTAAATATAGTTGAACACTTAAATTCCTTCTTCAGAAATAAACAGCAGGTTCAAACAACTTAAATATCTGACCGAAGTCTTGAATCTAATAAAATTCAAAATGTCTGATATTTGTTCCAGATATAAGGATTACAAAAGTAGCGGCTCGTGTTCATATGCCCCTTCCCCTTATTTTTTTTTTCGTGGCCCTAAGACTATCAGAAAATGCTCTCTATATTTGGGTCTACAGTTCTTGTATGACGATCAACAATTGTAAATGTAGATGCAAGTTTAATGACATTAATTTACTGTGAATGTGATGAGAATTTAAATAAAAAATCTCACTTATGGTCTCAAAAAATTATAGAAAAGCGTTATAGGATACATTGGTCTTATTAAACTGATTCTAAAATTAAATAATCTTTCAGATTTTAATATAAAATTAGCACAGTAAAAATAAATTGAATAAAAATGTCCCTGCTTTATTCAATTCCTACTATTAGTTCGCTCTCTCCTTATACACTGCTGTGGCCACAGTAAAAACAACACCAAGAAAGACAAGAGATAGCACAACAAAATTTATTTTGTAGATAACATATTGACCTAATATCAAATGATTAAATTTACAGACTTCTGTGAAGTGTGCTTCCTACCAGAATCAGCAGCCAGAGTAGCTGCCATTAATGGAGATCACCGCTGCCACACGCCTCGGCATTGACTCAAAGAGACTTTGGATGTGTTCTTGGGATACAGCAGACCAAGCAGCTTCCACACGTTGCCAAAGTTGATCTGGTGTGGCAGCTGGGGGTGTAATCAGGGTCTATCGTTGAGCAACCATGGATCACATGTTTTTTATCGGCAAAGGATCCGGAGAGCGAGCCGGAAAGGGAAGCAATTCAATCTGGTGACTGATGAAGAACATTTGGACAATGCGTGCCAAGTGTGGTCGCGCATTATCCTGTTGAAATATGGCTGTGGCGAAGCTCTGAAGGTAAGGAAGGACAACTGGCTCCAACACCTTGGAGATGTAGCGCTGGCTATTTAAAGTACCGGCAATGCGTACTAGAGGAGTGCGAGAGTGATATCCAATACCACCCCATACCATAATACCCGGTGCCGGACCAGGGTGGTGGTGCATAACGCAGCTGTTCAGCATTCTCTCTCCACGGTGTCTTCAGACTCGAATCCGACCATCGTGGTGTTGCAGACAGATGCGTGACTCATCAGTAAAGACAACTTCATTCCATTCTGCCTCCCACATCCTTCTTTCATCGCACCATTGGCGGTGGAGTCGTCTGTGGTTCTGCGTCAAGGGTAGTCCAATCAATGTACGTCTTGCGGACAGACCACTCTGCTGTAAACGGCGTCGAATGGTACGCGCAGACACTGAATGATGCAATACAGACACAATGTGCTGTGCTATGGTTCGTGATGTGACTGAGCGATCCGTCACTGTCATGCACACAATTTGCCTGTCCTCACGTGAAGTGGTGCACTGAGGTGGATGCGATCGACCACTTCGGTCCATCGTACCCTCCTGCATCCAACGGTCACATATACGCATTACAGTTGTTTGGTGTCGTCCAACGCAGCTACCGATTTCCCGGAAAGATGATCCACAATCTCGGTAGGCCACTATCCTTCCTCTGTCGAACGCGGATACTTGATCAAAAGCTGATCGCTCTTTTCTACGAGATGTAACTGATCGTTGTTTGAAAAAAAACACAATTGCCGAACTTGAAATCGTCGAAATATCCAAGCCTTAAATAGCACTTTGAGGTGGCGCCACAGGCGTGCGTGATGTGTGTCTGTACTGAAATTCTAATCATTTGCATATCTCACCTCCGCTAATGCATGTTGTAAATTTCATGTTATTTGCATGCTTCCTTCAAGGTGTTGCATTTACGGCGGCCAGCAGTGTATATATATATATACGAGGGAACATTAGAAAAGAAGGTTAAAAATCATAGCATTTGAAAACTACAAATTGTGGAGAGATGTTATTTCCCATATCGGAGACAAATGGCACTACTTATCATACATCTGGTTTGTGGGTAGGTAGGGAAAGTTTCCTAATGGTTCAAGACGATTGAAATGGAAAGAGCTTATCGATTAGGTCTCGTTTGGATATGCGAGCCGTGATTCAATTTTTATGGGCTAAGAATGTGTCCGCATCTGAAGGAGCAGACAGCATGTAGCGAAATGGTGTCACTCTTTCAATCAAGCAGACAGGATATCAAAAACGGTATTATCGCAGGGAGCGGCCGGCCAAGTTCTTCAACGGCAGAAATCAACACGGCACGAATTGAAGAAATGATTCAAAATGGTCGACGGGTAACTCTGAGTGAATTCTTGTCACAGCTGGGACGGAGTTATGGTAGCGTGCAGCATATCGTTTATGATGTGCTACGATACTCCAACACAGTGCTGTGAGAATATCCACTGAGACCTGGCTCAATGTGAATAGGGACCTCATTTCAACCAAGACAGATTAAACAAGTTGGTTCTTCGTTCTGATAGTGCTTAAATAGACTTGGTGATTATGTCGAAATGTGATAGGCACGTATGCCTCTTAATTTCCTTTTTGCATTTTATGTCTATTGTTAATAAATATGTCTTTATTCGACTTGTAACCTTTTTTCTGATCAACCCTCGTACGTATATATATATATATGAAATTTTGTGGACAAGGTATATATATATATATACCTTGTTCAAAATTTCAATAGTCAATAAAATACTTTCTATTCATCCATTCAAGTTCAAGTACATTTTTAAACACTTGTAGTGGATGACACTTGATGTTAATACAGTTTTTTTTAAATATTAACTCATTAATTAAATTTTACTTTTTTTTAATTTTAAATTTATTCTGTGTTATTTCTGTTGAAGTTACAACAAGCTGCAACAGATGGCGCCAGTACGTTTTTCTAACGAGGAAGGAATTGACTTAAAAAATTGTTATATTACTTGTTTAACTTATATTTATTGGTATATGTGGTACAATTTATACCTTTTTCTGAGATACAGAGTTAAGTAATGGATGCAATCACACATTTTAAAAATGTCAGACCCCCTTTAATCTTCCACTTCCCCAAAGTGGTCCTTGAGCCGAAACAATTGCCGACATCTGTTCTAGATATTGAAGAAGTATTCAAGAAGAATGAAAAGTATAAAGATTGTATGTCTGCTATTGTAAATCGACTTTCCTCGACTGTTGTAACACGGAACTAATCGTATTTGTTTCTTAAACTCGATATTCTGTTGCTAAAAGTATCAAGTATATAAATAGTTCTTTGTCAATCTTATTCCTTCTCATCAATCTTGGGTCACTGAAAAGAAAAACAGGATTTAGCGAGAGCTACACGAAATTTAATGAGAATAGAGTGCCTCAGTTTGCTTCAAGAGGACATTCATCAGGATTAAATGAGCAGTGTTTGTTTTAAAATCATCAATTTTCATTAAACAGCTGTAAATTTCCACAGATCTAATTAAAAGGGGAATGGAATGTTTCTGTTATTAGAGTAAAATGCTTTTGATGATGAGGCTTTCCAGTATTGTACACAATCTATATAAATTTCATTTAACTTATTTATTCTTATTTTAAAATACTAATGTTACAAATTGAAAAAATTATTATTTAGCTAGGAAACTTTCAAGTTTACAGTAAAAGGTCGTTATTTCTTTTTTGTATGCCTTTTTTGCAAGATATTTTAAAAAATCTTTGATTAACTTATCATGTTTAAACTTAAATTGATTTAACATAAGCAGATTAGATTAATTTTGGTTCAATAATTTCTTCTCTATTGATTGAATTTTCTTATTTTTATTTTTCCTCTTGAAGGAAACCATTATAAACTGGTTTTGTTTGAGAGAATTATAGGGTGAAAACTAATCTTAGAAGATATATTTTATGTACAGAATGATTCAAATATAATGTGACTAATTTCAGAGCATCATAAATTTTTATTGAATTAAGTTTATTTGCTTGAAATCTTCAATGTGATCCCTTTATGCTGGGGATGACAGATGAAATAGTGCTTCATCAGAAGTCCACCACGTTTTGTATCTACCTTTGCGTAGAATGAAATACAGAGGGCAAGAACATTTTCTTTGTTTTCTTATGGTATTTGCAGGCATTTGATGACAGACTAGTTTGTTCACTTTTTATGGACAATTTTCTTTATCTGACGACAAATTGTCGATTGTGTGTGATACCTGTAGTTTATTTGCCAAAGTTATTTGACGCAGAGGATTTCTTAAGGGGATAAGTCTTTTTAGCATCTTTTTCTCTTTTTCACCATGGACTTCCATTTGTCCACATTTTTTTCCTGGAGCTTTTGATTGCCAACAAAGTTTTATTTCTTTTCAAAGTTCAGATAGTGATCCATTAGAAAAATGTCTTTTCTGATTTTTAAATGCTTTATTTACAACAGGATTTGAGTCACCATCCATCAAAAGCTTAATAACTTAGTTTCGGGTTTGAGGACCAAATTTCAGAGCCATAATTTACTCCCACTAATAAAAATAGCCAGATTGGAAATTTAATGCATTCATTTTCTTAAAAAATAAAACTGGTAATAAAGCGATTTAAATTTACCGTAAATAGTTATATACTTTTAAATTTGGTCAAATTAATTATAAAACAATCTATATTTAAATGAAGGTGCTATGTTTTTTTTTTCAGATCGATATATCTAAAATCTGAACGAAGCTAATCACAACTGCTTTTGCTTGAGATAAAAGTAGTACTCAAGTTTCTTTCTAGTGAACAACAAATAATAAACTTGGTATTTTTATAAAGCTAATAAGATGGCCTATAAAATTAAATCATGAAAGTTTTGTCATTTTTTGGCAAAAATCACAATTTTCGGGGAGTTGGATACCTTAATAAAAAATAGACGATTAGCTTCAAGAACATCAGTCAAAAACTGCTTCTTAAATATTTTATAAAAATTACTTGCTATAATTCATAATATTTTTAATTTTTTTTAAGTATAAGCCACTTTTACATGTATATTTCGTGTAAACTAACTCCGAGTTTTTTTAATTAATATAAGAAAATTAAAAAATGTGTTGATTTTAATTAAAATAATTAATAATTAATTTTTTTCAGAATTATTTTTATACAACCTTTATTCCATCATTCAAGTTTAGAGTTAATTTTATATCTATGGTAAAATATCACTTTATAATTTTCACATACAGTAAAATACGTTTAACGCGAAAAGGCTTAAGACGAAATAACGGTTAACACGAAATAATACAATGGTTTCGACAAAATACGATTTTTTTTTCATATATTTTTTTCATTTTAAGACGAAACGAAAATTGCTTAACACGAAAAGATTTCCTTTCTGAAAATAAACAAAATACGGAGAACACCAGCCACGCGGGTGATATTTAAAAGGGTTGTGAGAAGAAAGAGTTTTACATGTTTCGTAGAAAGGAGGCTAACTTGACTTTGAAATTACTTATGACAAGCCAATTTTGTTTTTTTATTTAAGCTCTTTCACCTTCTAGTCTTACAAACGTCACACAAAAACATCTAATTTCACATCAGTTGGCTTTAAATTTCGATGATGATAACATTGCAGTATGAGTAAAAATCAATGAGTTTGGTTCGAGTTTTTTCCCCCTATATAAGAAGAATATTTTACGTTCACAATAGCAAAGAGCTCTTAAGGAAAGCAAACTACTATTTCACTTAAAATGAAGATGGAGCTACTTAAGACTGTTAATTAAAAACAGAAGAACTTGAAAATTTAACTTGAAGTTCTAGAGAATGTTTTTTTCATTGAATTTTATTTAATACGTGTATATACACATATACACTCACACATATATCTATCTAAATAAATTTTAATAAACTTTATTTTGTTGAATATATGGTGGGTTTTTCTTTTCTTTTTTTCCCAATATTCTTTAACACGAAATTCTTTTAACACGATAAATATTTCAGTTCCCCCTCAGTTTCGTGTTAAACGATTTTCACTGTACTTGTTTTCAAAAAGAAAAAGAAAAGATATCTAAGTAAAACATTCAAAACCTTTTTTTAAGACGTCATATGATTGATGGGGGATCATAAAGGATTGTTTCGTTTGAAGAAGTCACGCATTTTGTTTCAAAGCTGCTCGGAAGTCTCGTCCAGAATCTAATGTCAGATTACTGTGAGCTCTGAAATTGCTGTCAGCTTAACTTATACATATTTCTTATTTCGTGACAGCTATAAGTAAGATTCTTTGCTTATGTCGACTTGAATTTCTGCTGATCAATCAGTTTCAAAGGTTCAAGGAGTAATGAGAAAACAGAGCATCTTTTTCAAATCATTGGTTATTTTCGGTAGTAGTAGTAAATATATGTAGATATATATATCATAAAGAAAAAGAAGAATTATAGTTTAGAAGCAAATATATCCTACTAATCAGGAAATGAAATTTTGAATATTAGAACTTAGAACAAGGGATTTATTAAAAGGAGAAAAAGTCCTTGTTTCACAATATAAAATCATTATGTTTTCTAAGCCATCACTGTTTAAGGACAATGATGTAGGGTTGTATGTATAAGCATAATTATAGTTTCGCAGCCATGAAAATACAGCATCAAGGAGGAGCAGCCGGGAAAAGTTGCAAATCCCAGAAATGAATAGACAAGGCTTATACAGAGGAGGTTGATCCAAGTCTGATCTGTATATGTGGTCCAGATCTGATCTGTAATTCTATTATAGTTGGTATGAAATAAAGGGGAAAAAACCTATAGATTTCGCAATAGTTACAGCACTTAGTTGGAGAAAGCATTCAGTTTAGAGAAGAAGCTAATTGCTGCCAAAGAAAAATGTTGTAGTAGAAATATCAGGTCGCTTTCAAGAAATTCAGCTTCATCAAATAGATGAGTTCATGAAGAGTTAGATATTTGGAAGTAGGAGGTCATGCTCATCTGTCAATAGTGTTGCAGTTTGACACACTTACCATCCACTTGTATGAGTCCAACGAGTCACATAAGCGTGTACACAGTGTTTTGACTGTTACAAATATAATTTCCTGTTCGAAGTATTAAAATAAGACCATACAGAATTAATGAAATGCAGACTCTCGCCTTTCACAACAAATATTCAAAACTCTCTGGTTCATTTCCTTCAAGTATAATAGCACATGCAGGTCTTCCTGGATGTTCTCATACCTACTTAGTTCATTATCCGCCGATAGAGCACCAAAAACTTGATCTCGTATCCCCTATTAAGATTATTGCCATTGAACCAGTACACAAAACCAACACTTTTAATTTCTAAGTTGTCGATCTAGATCTACAATTACTACGAATTGATACAAAGTCGTGTTCTCCTATCAGTCGTAATGAAGGGACTGGAAGGATAGTCAGAATGTTCGAGTCTAGAGTCGACATTGTTAACAGCGCCTATTAAACCAGCGTTGTGAAATTTCACATCGAATGAGCAAAAATCATAGTTTGGAGTTCAATTGTCTACAATAGCCGCGTTACCACTTATCTATACTGGTGACTCTATGATGACGAAGCAATGTGAAAATAATACTGTGTGGCTGGTAACTCTAAATTTCTTTTAGAAATACACAATGCCATTTGCTAGCACAATAATGTCCGAATTTTTACCTAAGTCAATTCTCATATCATTTCTGATAAAACATTTGAATGCATTAGACGATAAAACAAAGATTTCATTCAAGAATTCCAATAACTTCTGAGAGCATTAATCTCATTAAAAAGAAGAAAGAGTTTAATTAAGATAAAGAAAAATTAATTTTATATGTATCTGTTTTATTATTTATATAATGAAAAAAAGCTTTATTAATAGTTTGTATTAGGAACATCAAACACTGAATTGCTTTTAAGCGAGTTTCTTTGTGTATGTATTCCTTTTAAAATCAGTAATTGTAAAAGTAAAAATTAGAAAAATAGCTTAATTTGTATATGTCTTTCAAAAGGAAAATAATCAAGATAAATTTTGATACCTGCAGTGAGCTATTTGTTCTCCGCATATTTCCTTTTTTTTTTCCCCTAAATACTCATTATGGTAAAAATTGTCTTACAAGTCTATATTCTTTTATGTGTTTTGTTGTCTAACTATCCGTTTATCTTTTTAGTGTATATATTTATATTTTCTTTGCATATAGGAATTAATAGTTCATCCGAGCTATGAAAGATTCAATGTTTTCATTCATTTCCTTTTATAAACTCTGTTATCGAAGCATGTCAACGAACCCATATATTAGTGATTCAAGCCCACTCCATAAAGAACACTAACAACAACCACCATGTTATTAAATACTTAGAATTTACACACTATATACCAGCACATTACAACTTTACAACTACTGGTTGAAAATGCATCCAAAGAAAGCTTGCCTTAAAATGTAGCTAAAACATTTAGCTCACAGCACACGACAAATGACATAAACGGCTAATTCGCAGGTGCCAATAGAAGACTCGACTAGAAACTTCAAATAATGTTAACTGGAATATTCCAAATGACACTCAGTAGAATAGGAAATTATACGAGAATTGTAAATTAAGTAATGGCAACATAGATATAAATAAATTTTTAATGAACTTACGAGTACAATGCCATTACATTTTTTCAACGTAATCACCATTAAAGCATATAACATTTTGCCAAATGTCGGGAAGCCGTTGGAGACCATTGGTAAGGTGTTGATTGTTGATGTTAGCAACGAAATGACCTACTACGTGATGCTACAGACAAAACTTCCTGAAATTTTTCGGAAGATTTGGTGAGATTTTTTTGAACTTCGGGATCAGATTGAAGTCACAAGAACTCATGTCAGGTAAGTAGGGCGGGTGTTTCAAGATTTCCCACTGCCACCGTTACAATAAGAGAGTGACATTGTTTGCAACATGACAACGACCGTTGCCATACAGCACGATAGTTAGATTGTTTTGTAATAAACGTGGACGATCTGTACTTTAGTGAGTTGGTGTGGAACCCGGCAGGCTACAATTTTCCTCATGCTCAGAAATTCCCTCGTTATGTGCCACATCATTTGAAGACTGAGAACAACCTTTAAAGATAATTCCCAGATCTATGGAATTGACGGTCTACGGAAAGGAGACCGCTCAGAATGTCAATCTGATTTAGAGGAATACAGGGCCGACCTGTGATCCGCAGTCTCATTCCGACCCAAACGAAACCCTTTAACCCTTCGTGCAACGGTCCTATACAATAATGTATTTTTTCTACAGGCATATAATTCGCTCGATAACGTTATGTTACATTTTTGCCATAGGCAACCTCGATTTTAAGCTACGATCCCTGATCACATTTTGAAAACTTGCTTTAGAGCGCTGAAAAAGAAACTCTTCACTACCCTTCCAATTAGATTGACTGTTTTTTGCACTCAACATATTAACATAAGCGCCACCTCACCACTCCAATATTGTATTTGCGCATGCCAACTCTTCTGCGAGTTTCTAGATTAAGTTGCCACTTTTTAATGTACAGCCCTTGTATATCATTGTAAAAACAGCTAGATGAAAATAATTTTTAAAAAAATCCTGGAACTGCAAAAGACTTTTTTCCGCTGGAGGAAAGTAAGGAGAAGGTTCATTTTCTGCAACTCAAAACTATTAACATCAGGAGTAAAAGCCGGGATAATTGCTTTCTACATCAGTTGTGTAAGGCCTCTAATAGGCAACTCAATGTTGGGGCCCTTAAAAACATCTAACAACACTAACTTCAAAATTCTTGAAAATAATCCATAA
>BMAO01035967.1:0-20903 GCA_019973975.1 Trichonephila clavata | reverse complement strand
ATTTCAAATGATTTTCAGTTAAGGTTTTTAGATTCTTTCAAATTCATGTCTTCTAGTTTGGAAAATTTGATAAAAACACTAAAAAAAGATGAATTTAAATATATGAAACATTATTTTGATTCAGAAAAAATAGATTTACTTTTAAGAAAAGGAGTTTTTCCGTATGATTATTTTGATAGTTTTGAAAAGTGTAAAGATTCTTGTTTACCACCTATTAGCAAATTTTACAATAAACTAAATGAGGAGCCTATAAGTGTAGAGGATTATAATCATGCATGTAAAGTATTTAATGAATTTCATTTAAATAATCTTGGTGAATACTGTGATCTATATGTAAAAGCAGATGTCCTATTGTTAACAGATCTCTTTGAAAACTTTCGGAAAATATGCATGCAAACTTATAAACTTGACCCCTGTTGGTATTTTACCACCCCAGCTTTATCATGGGATGCTATGTTATTACATACTAAAGTAGCTATCGAACTGTTCACTGATAACGACATGCTTCTTTTTATAGAAAAGGGTGTAAGAGGAGGTATAAGTCAGTGCTGCAATCGTTATGCTATAGCTAACAACAAATATACGTCTAATTTTAACCCAGATGATGAGATAAAATATTTAATGTACCTTGACGCAAATAATTTGTACGGTTATGCAATGAGTAAATATCTACCCTTAAAAGATTTTGTTTGGAGTGATAACAATTTAACCGAACAGGATATTTTAAATTTATCAGATGAATCCGATGTAGGTTACATCTTGGAAGTAGATCTTGAATATCCCTCCGATTTGCATGACAAACATTCAGACTTTCCCCTTGCCCCTGAAAATAAGCCCCCACCTAATTGTAAAGAACCTAGACTTTTAACTACTTTGGAATCCAAAACAAAATATGTTCTCCATTATTCTAATTTAAAGCTATATTTAAAATTAGGGTTAGTCTTGAAAAAAACTCATCGAGTTTTAAAATTTTTTCAATCTCCTTGGCTTAAAAATTACATAGATTATAATACTAAATTAAGAACTAAAGCTGTAAATGACTTTCAGAAGGATTATTACAAACTAATGAATAACAGCATATTCGGGAAAACGATGGAAAATGTAAGAAGAAGAGTAGATATACGTTTATGCTCAACAGAAGAGCAGGCTCGAAAGTTAATAGCGAAATCAAATTTTAATCGACGCACAATATTTTCTGAAAACTTAATGGCCGTCCATCTAAAAAAACCCAAATCAAATTTTTGAAACCAATACAGGTAGGAATGGTAATTTTAGACTTATCAAAAGTTCTAATGTATTCTTTTCACTATGAGTACATGAAGCACCGTTACGACTCGAAAGTAAGGCTCATGTATACAGACACCGATTCCTTTATCTATGAAATAAAAACTGATGATTTTTACAGTGACATGAAAAATGATATTAACTTATATGATACTTCAGATTATGATAAAAACAACATTTACAATTTACCTCTAGTGAACAAAAAAGTCATCGGGAAAATGAAGGATGAAAACAAGGGAAATATTATGACAGAATATGTAGGATTAAAATCGAAAATGTATGCCTACAAAACAAACCATAAGATTGAAAAGCGGTTAAAAGAAATTAAAAAACAAACTATAAAAAATAAAATAACATTTGAGGACTACAAAGCCTGTCTTTTTAATCAAAAATTAAAATATGTTGACATGAACTTAATTAGATCCAAATTTCATTCAATACACTCCATAAAGCAAAACAAACTTGCTCTGTCCTATAAAGATGACAAAAGGTTTAATAATGGTGATGGCATTACTACGCTTGCCCATGGACATTGGTCATTGATGAATTTAGACCTATTCGATGAGCAGTAAGACATAAAATCCAATGATGACACAATAATGTGATTTTTGTATTGTAAATAAAAGATTGTAATGTGAAATGGAATGCTGCTTTTGTAAATAAACAACTTACTTTGTATCTTTTTGTGTAATCCTTATACTGAAATCAATTTAATAATTTGTTGTTCTCCTGTAATGTATATATATATATATATATATACAATTGTAATGTAAAACGCAATACAAGATGTTGATTTCTGAATAAACAATTTACTTTGTATCTTTGCTGTGTATGTGTAATCATTATACCGAATTAAAATTTACAATTTGTTATTAAAGCAGTGTATAATAAATATTTTTTTTTATTTCTATTCAATTAAAAAATATTTTAACTAAATGGTTATTGCAATGAATAGTTATACAATTTATACTCTTTGGAAAAGGCAAAGAGTTTGCTTTAAACACATAAACATAAATTTTTCCTTTCTTTTATACAAAATATATTTAAAATATCACTTATGCTTAACATACTAAGATAATTTGTTTGAAAGATGTATACTGATATTTATCTTTTAAAATGAAACTATTTCAACATAAATTAAACTAGAAAGCAGTATGAATAAAATTAACAATATAACCATATTTATAAAAAAAAATTATTCTTTTTGCTTCAGATTTATAAAAATAAACTTTTTTAAAGCCAACAATCTATCCATCCGCTCTAAGCATTGAGATAATTTCTGACGTAGAATTCAGTCGCCGTCTTGTAGAATCAAGATCAGACAAGCTAAGACAAGTTCAATCGTAAACCGTTCACACGCTGATTACGAGTATTCTACGTCACATTTTTTACTGTGTATGTGTAATCATTATACCGAATTAAAATTTACAAATTATTAAAATAATATAAATGAAATATTTTTTTTATTTCATTTTAATTAAGAAAATGTCGCCATCTGCTTCGCCTGCAAAATTAAATTCATGAGATTATAAACCTAAGTTTTCTTCAGGTCTGCATGCCTTCATAGGACAATGGTTAGCGTAACTGAAAAACTATTGTCCTATGGAGACATTTTGTTCTGGGTCTGTGAGTTTGAATCTGGATTTATTATTATTTTTTTTTATTTGAGCGTTATTTTTTCAATCATTTTAAAATCTAATAATTAGTATATAGTTTAACCAATAGGTGGCGCCATGAGCACTTTAAAAATTTCAATAAACTTTTTTACACATTTAAAAAACAACTCAACTTAGCAGCAGGAGGGAAACAACTCAACAGCAGGTGAAAACAACTCAACTCCCCCTATCAACTCGAAAACCAAAACCATAGAGAAAAACAAATACAGCATCCATTAGTATAATTAACAATAGGTGCCATGAACAAACATTTCAATAAACTACAACAAAAAAAACTCAACTTAGCAGCAGAGGGAAAAAACTCAACAGGGAAAACAACTCAACTCCCAATCGCCAACGACATAACCACCATCCACAGGAGGAAAACAACTCAACTCTGCGTCTGCGCCTTTACCGCAGAATCGGCTTTTCTCACCTACTCCCAGGAAAAAGAGGGTAGGCTCGGATTCGACTCCCACGATAGATTCCTGAAAGAGAACCCTGCGGATGAAGGAAGTGCGATGGCTCCCGATCGACCTCCGAAACGGAATCGATGGATCTAGGAAGAAAAGCGCGAGGCGAGGGCCTCCCGATCGACTCCCGAGAAAGAACCCGATGGACTAGCGTAAAGGACTCCTGAGGCAGTATCCGACGGAAGAATAAAGAAACGCCGAGATAGACTCCTGAGGCAGTACCTGACGAACGAACAAAGACGAGAGGAGTGTACACCCATGCAGACACCAATGTTTAATAGAACTCGCTGGCTGAATAGAACGAACACCTGTAACTGATTTTTTTTCTTCTCTTTCCAGTGATCTTCTGAATGTTGTACCTCAAATAAACAGTTGATTAGATCACAGTAAAAAGTATTTTTTAATAATTAGCTTGGCGTCCACCTGCAACCGAGTCAACGACGCCACAAATAATTTTACCCAAGAGGATTAGTAGAAGATTTGCGGATAGACCCCTTATAGCCAGCACTATAGCCAGTGCAATCTCAAACTTACGGAATTAACATATTACCCAGTCTTAAAGTGTGTGACGGATCTATATGCGTCCTTCCATTAACCCTCTTGGGAAATCTTTGGGCTATGAAAATCGACATCCTTTTTTTTGAAGAAGAAACCGTGATATGCAGATTAAGTCTATCACATATAGTTCAGGTTTGCTTGCTAGGAGTTAGATAAAGTTTTTTTTCAATGAGGCTGCTCATTGAATTTTTAAACCTTTGCAGACCTAGTAGACCCCAGGAGCTGGTACCACTTTTTAGCGCTGCACCCTATAGGCGATACCAATTACAGCAAGCAATTTTGACGCCCAATTTCCTCCACAGAGGGAGGCACCTGAGCTCTTGACGATGCGAACTTTGTACTAGGATTTAATTTTGCCGAGAGCATCCAAGCCAAACAGACACTCCAAGGTTCTTTCACAAGCCGTATAATCACACAACATGGCCGCTGTCGATTTTCTGCATCAAGAAAATCCAACGACTTGGGCCGGGGTCGAATCCGCAACCTTGGGTGTAGAAGGCCAGCGACAAACCAACCACGCACCCAGCCGGCAGTTAGATAAAAGTTAGAGAAATACACGGAAGAGAGTTAGTAAGTCAGTGTGATAGAAGAGAGATAGATAGTTAGAGTTATAAGGAGAGATAGATAGTTATATAGAAGAAAATTGTTATTTAAATGAAGTTCCAAAAGATCGAAACATTACGAAGTAGAAGACAAGAAGCCTATCTACAGTGCAGGTATGAATCATATTTATAATGCGTTTTGATATTTAAATTATTAAAGAAATTTATGTGACAATTTGTCACTTAACTACAGTTTAAATCAAATATTAAAGTAGATGATTGATCAATAAAAAGTGGATCAATTTATTAAAAGTATTCTCCGAACACGCGACTCTCGTCACTTAACCTCTGCTTTCTACTTGGAAACATCTTATTTGATCTGATTAATTGATTTGTTTTTAAGTAGTCTCCTGAATAAATAATTATAAATTTATGTCGAGTCGTCCTTCACTTCCTCCCACACCTTTAATCGTGTCACAGGGTAGACAGGAAATGTTACAAGTGTACACTATCTGGCCAAAAGTATCCGGACACCCCTTAAAAAAGTAGTTCTGGCGAGTGACGCAATTTGATACGTAATTGAAAGCTATAAAAGTGTTGGTAGTGATTTGTCAGATTGTATTTTATGCGTTTGTGAGGCAATGAGTAAGTCAAAGGAGCTTAGTGAGTTTGATCGTGGCAATATAGTGGGATGCTACCTTTGTGGGAAATCAGTTCGTGAGAATGCGGATATTCTACAGAAGCCTAAATCTACTGTGAGTGATGTAATTGTGAAGTGGAAACGTCGAGGCAGGGTGAAACGGCAGGCCGAAAATACTTGGTGAACGCAGCCGCAGAACTCTGAAAAGGGTAGTGAAACAAAATCGCAAGTCCTCGTTGGTGGAAATTTCTCAGGAGTTCCAAAGTTCATGAGGAATAAGTGTTAGCAGCAGGACTGTCCGTCGAGAGTTTAAAAACTTGGGATTCCATGGTTGTTCAGCCACTCACAAGCCAAACATCACTCCACAGAATGCGAAGCATCGATTGCAATGGTGTAGAGCTCACCGTCATTGGACTGTGGACATGTGGAAGACTGTTCTTTGGAGTGATGAATTTCGCTTTATAGTCTGGCAGTCGGATGGACGCGTCTGGGTTTGGCGGATGCCTGGCGAACGTTTTTTTAGTGACTGCATTGTGCCGACTGTTAAGTTTGGTGGTGGAAGCATAATGATGTGGGGGTGTTTCTCGTGGTTCGGCCTGGGTCCGTTAGTTCCTGTGATTGGAAACATGGACTCTGAGATATACGTGGACATTCTGGACAATGCTGCACTCCCAACTCTATGACAATATTTCGGGGAAGGCCCATTTCTCTTCCAGCAGGATAACTGCTGCATTCACACATCGAGGATTGCACAGACGTGGTCTGACGAAATGGGTGTTTAAAAACTGGACTGGCCTTCTCAGAGCCCCGATCTAAATCCCATGGAGCACCTTTGGGACGAATTAGAGCGCAGATTACGTAGCCAGCCAAATCGACCATCCTCACTGCAAGAACTCGCTTCAGCTGCGATGGACGCCTGGAAGGCAATTCCTATGGGTCACCTATCAAAAATTGGTGGAAAGTCTTCCCAAACATGTGCAGGCTGTCATCCATGAAAAAGGGGGACCAACATCATATTAATATGTGCCTCAGGACGCTCCAAGTCCATACCACTGGGTGTCCGGATACTTTTGGCCAGGTAGTGTATCAAAAGCGATGGGGAGAGAGGATCCTGACCCCTGCAACCCCCTCCTCCCTCGTGTGCGCCATTGTTAATATTTACATTCTTATCACCTAAAAAATTACTAATTTATTAAATTAACAAGTATTTTAAAATATATTTACCCTCATTCATTTCGTGATCTGATCCAGTGGATGAAGAGATACATTTTGTGGAATCCATATCGTATTGAGACATTCTTGCACAAACTTCTCTTTTTGCTTGAGCAAGTCGCTCTCGCCGTAAATTCAAGTAAAAGGGCTTACTCTCTATTCGCCTGCGAGATTCGCGAGCATGAAGTTTGTTCTGTATGCTCCTATACACGTGGAGGACAGGATTAGGGGGTAAACTTGCCCGTAGCGAAGACACTTCAGGCGTACAGTCTGGGGCCGTTAAGGAAAGATTCTCAAGTCTTGTCTCCAGAGACGCAGTGGGCTGTGAAACTTGGGAAGAGCTTCCGTACAAATCAAGTGCTAAGGGAAATTCAGGAGCACTAGCGTCATCAACATTAAAAAGATCCATGTCTAATTGATATATTTAGAATGAGAGAAAGATGAGGTGTAAAGGCGATGCAGAAAAAAATTTTCAATGCGTATTCCTGCAAAAAAAAAAAATCATTGTTTAAAGTAACAATTATGGAACATGAATTGAAAGTGCTACCTACATCTAAAATATATTAATGCCAAAATGAATTCTTTTGTGCGGATTACTGAACTCTGAATGTGTGATTAATACTTAGGTTACCTACTGACGAGGAAGTTGCACAATTCGCTCACCATCAGCCACCTTTTTACACACAGGTACGCGCAGTTGCGTCGTCTAGAAAGCAACTCGAGGGCTGTTGGCGATGGGCCTCGTAATTTTGAACTTCGGTCATATGACGAGGACGACACCTGAGCTGGCACCTCTCTCTCTCCAAACTACCACAACACGCCACGGCAGGACATTGAACGTCGACAGATTTAACGTGTGCATCGGCTTTCTCTACAGAAGAGGTTCCCAATTTTTTTTGTCTCGTAGACCCCTTGCCATGTTTTTCGGTTGGGAATAGACTCCTGCTTAATATATATAAATATTGAATATTTACAAATGTATCAAAACTTAAAATTCTTTTTAACCGTTGGTCTTCTACTTTAAAAGAATTAAATATCTAACTGTACTGAAATATAGTGCTCAAAATTTAAAAAAGCATATGCTTTAATCAACTAAATTAAAATTAATTAATTAATAAAACTTAAATAAACTAAACAACAAATAAATTATTTTAATGGGAGGGATCAATCTATAGCACTACAACATCAAATTTTCAACATTTGGTATCAATCGTGTGTCTGGTTTAATTTTAAATATTCTCTTTTAGTATAGTATCCAGTTTTCTTTTTTTGAAGTGAAAACTTCTTTAGCGGCGTTGGGTACTTTTTGGTAGGGGAAAATCTTATGGGGTTCGCGTCACCGACATGCTCTGACTGGCGCACGCGCAGTGTGCTGTTCGCCTTAAGATACTTTTTGGATGGGTGAAATCTCGTGAGTTCGCGTCACCGACATGCTTATTGCAGTATATCTGTAGCTATACAGCTGACGTATATATCTTATGAGTGAAATTCAATGGATTTAGTGAAAAGTTCAATGTGTATATACTGTGCATTGCTCGTTGTGATTCCGAGAATGGGCAATACATATTAATGGTTGCCGTTTATATTTCGCCTGGAAAATATATGAGACAGATACAACAATTTTTATTCGAAATTTTGATGATTCATACAAAAGAAGGTTCTGAAATATTTGAAAAAAGATTTTGCGAAAAATATGATAATGTACCAATGATTTTAATTGGATACTTCAATATTAACTTTGCAGATGATAAAAATCTACCACTACTTGATTTTCTAAATGAAACACTTAATTTAAATATGTCCAATGATCGAAAACTCCGTACTACAAAATATAAAACTACGATCGATGCGGTTTTTACGCGATACTTAGATAAATTTGAATCAAACATTTTCCTTTCTTACTTTAGTTACCAGAAGCCTATTATATCTTTTTTAGAACAAAATGAAATAATTGAAAGTACAAAAAGTCTAAGCATTGTTAAAATTAATGATGACAATGATGCAAACAATTAAAATAATGTTAAAAATCAAGTACATTGAAATTTAAGTAAATACAAATACTATCCATAAATAATATGATTGTATAATAATTGTTATTTCAATCGAATTGTATTTATATTTTGTCATGATCCGTACAGCCCCAGTAATATATTTATTTAAATAATAAAAATTTGAATAATAAAAACCCGTATTTGAATAATAAAAAAACCATATAAACATGCATTTAGTTGTTGCTTGGAGTGTCAATAGATGTGAAAACCAGATTGATGTTGATAATTTAAATTCAAACATTATGAAATTTCAAATTTTAATACTAAAAGTTCTAAGTTTTCACTTCTATCGGCAGCCTCTATAACTGCCAATTTTTTTTTTTAAAGATTGGCAACCACGCTAAAATTCCTTCATTCTAGGAAAAGCAATGAAAAGCTTCCTCGCAATATTCCATAAGTTGGGACAAATAACACGTTTGACTTTTTAAAGCCAAAATGGCTGGCATTTGTTTCAAAACTTTCAAGATCTTCGTTAGGGCTTATTAGTTCCTATTGTAATTTGACATTTTTCAATATGACCATATGAATTCATTTGCCAGTTGGTATTGCCATAGTCAAAGCATTCTCAAACCTGGTTTCAAAATCTAAATAAAAGGCATTTAAATGTAGGTTAAAAGGCTCTGATAGACTGTCTATGACAAATTTAGAAAATTCGGGACCTTCAGTATTATACTTCTTTAGCTTAAATCCGGAAAGAAAAGCTGAAATGGTTCTTATTTTAATAAAATTTATGCTGTCACCTTGCAAATGCAAATTAACCTCATTAAATATAGTAAATTTGTTAAATTGGTAAAATTTGGTTCACACGTGATTATATATAAATTCTTTTAAAATTAAAGCCAGGATCTAGTTTAATGAGAGCCAGTATCACATAGACCCCCACTTACACCTCATGGACCCCCAAATTAATTTTTGGCTGACGTAGACAAATTGGAGGTCGTCATAGATCACTTTGGAAATCACTGCTCTTCAGTGGCAAACAGAATCGAACCCGTGACATGCCGACCAGGATTTTGTGACCATAACCGCGAGGCTCCCAGTTATGCGGTGAATTAGGGGGAAATAAAAAAAACGAACAAGTAAATCCTTCTCTGAGATAAGCAAACCTTTCCGAGACACTGTCAAGTGTTGCATTTCAAAGCTTTTAGAGTGGTTTTACAGACAACAGCGCAAGGCAATGGTTCGTAATTCGGGGATGCGTGTACCCAGGGTAGTTAAATGGTTAATAATTCTATAGATGGGCTTTATTCCCGTATGCTATTACCAGACATTATTCCGATTTCTATATTACAAGATAAGAGATTTCATACACTGAATACTCTTAAAAGATATTTTAATTTAAAAAAATCAGAACAGAATGCATCAAAGAAAATTTGGAATTTTTAAAATTAAGGATCTCAAAATAATTCCCTGTTTTAAACAGAAAACAAAGCAATTTTTAACTACTTCAAAATCTTTAGTTCTTAAGATAAATTCGTTAATTGTATACTGGTGTCCAAAAGATGAGCATAATTGATAATTATGTGAATAAAGAAGAAACTGTAAATCAGAATGGCGGGAAACGTGATATGCGAGTGTAAAATGGTTATAAAATAAGGAAGCAAATCAAAACAATGATAATAATTAATTTTATTATCCAAAGTAGCAGTTTGAAAGAAAACTGAGCATAGCAGGGATTCACACTTTAAAGAAAAAATGAAAGAAAAAATTAAATAAAATACTGATGTTGCAGTTTAATAAGGCGTGTGGTCACCTCTGACAACCAGGCACGCTGCACAGCGATTTACCATACTTGCTATGAGACGATGAATGAGTTGTGGGCTCAAACGGTTCCAAGCTTCTTGGAGAGCTGTTTTCAGTTCTGTAACGGAGTTTGGTGGGTGCCAAAGGGCTGCAATTTGTCTCCCGAGCATATCCCATACATGCTCGATAGGACTTAAATCAGGGGAGTTCGCAGGCCACGACAGGCGCTGGATTGTTTTCCGTTTTAAGGAAGTCATCAATCAGCACCGCTCGGTGAGAGGGCCCATTATCATCCATGAAGATGAAGTCAGGACCAACAGCACCTCGAAACAAGCGAACATAAGGCTCAAGAACTTCGTCTCTGTATCTTTGAGTAGTCACAGACCCCGTGGCTAAGAAATGGAGGTCTGTGTGGTCGTCCATCATGATGCCTGCCCATACCATTACTCCCCTTGATGGAAAATGATGTCTTTCCGTTATGTTTCTTGGTTCAAAACGTGTTCCACGTTCTCTCCATATCATTACCCACCGAGAATCACTACTCAGACTAAACCGGGACTCATCACTGAACATCACATGGCCCTCTCTCCCACACTCCAATGTTGATATTTCAAACTCCAGTTCAAACGAGCGCGTTTATACGCAGACGTGAGGGGAATGCATACTCCTGGTCTTCTGGCATACAGGCCAGCATGATTGAGTCTCCTGTAAACAGTTTGTCTTGAAATTCATATTCCTGTGGCGACTGTGAGTGCCGAACCCAGTGCTCTGGCAGTACTTCCCCTCTGACGTCACGCACTTATTACCAGATATCGGTCTTGGCGAGGGGTTGTGATTCTTGGTCGACCTGATACTGGTTGACGGGTAACATGTCACGTTCTTTGAAACCTCTGCCACAGTCTTGAGATCACAGACTGGTCCACATTCAGAATTCGAGACACTTCGGTTTGTGATCGTGAGGATTCCAGCATTCCAACGATTCTTCCTTTCGTAAACATGTCCAATTGGTGTCTTTATGTCATCGTTCACTTTGTTTGATGGTTAACAACGTTTCTTCGCACAGCAGTTGCACGAAACTTGTCTGTACTGCCTATGCTGCCTGAATCGGTTTTCCCGCTTTCCGACATGCGCCGGTGTTTCGCGCAGGACGTAGTCGACTGAAAAGTTTTGCATAAACCCAATGTTTCTTCTTCATCCAATTAATATCCGCAAAAAATTTGGAATTTTACGAATATTTACTCCATGTTTTTCGCATTTTACGATTTATGCTTAACTTTTGGACACCAGTGTATATTTGTTTTTAAATATTGCTAATGCAATTGATTTTGAAACAAAAGAAAATTTTTTTTCACAACCTTCTGTGTCCTTGTATTTCTTCCGTCCAATTAGAATTTTTTGTTACAGAATAACTACAGCATGCTTTTAAAAGGATTTTATTTCTTGTATTGTAATACAGGCAATTTTGATTAAATTGCTGTATTCCTCTTAGCCCTTAAAAAAATTCTTTTTTAATACATTTTACATATTACAGGAATTAAATGATTAACCGTTCAATGAATCAGTTTATGAATCCAAGCTCAAATGATCAATATATACAGGGGCGTCTTAAGGCATGGGCCAACTGAATCCGGGCCTCACCCTAGGTTTGGGCCTTGTTTCGTTGTCTTAAGATCATGATCCGGATAATTTTAATGGTCAAATATTATTCCCGTACACATTCTCCGAAAAAACAGGGAATTTCAAACTGATTGTCAGCTGGCAAAAGTGGCAAGACTGTATTATCTCGTGAGATGACTGTTGTTCGTATCTAGGCCTAGCCCTCATACCGTAAACAATCATTCAACCCATTTAGTCGAAATACAGCCATCGGTCGAGCCGGTTTGTGTATAGGGCAGTGTTTCTCAAACTGTGGGGCACGCCCCCTAGGGGGGAACAAACATATTGAAACGTGGAAAACCAAAGTTTTTTTAACGCGCTTTTATAAGTTTCACTTGTATGTAACGCAATCTAAGAACTCGATTTTTACCCACTTTAAAAAATCGGATTTATTTGAAATTTTGCACACTTGTCAAGGACCGATGACAATACAATAATTTCAAAATTTTGTTCCATTGCCCTTTACAGGATCGTCAGGAATAACGATAATCAGATTTGGCAACAGTTCCATATACAACTTCCAGATTTGGCAACTTATCGCATATACAATTTTCAAATTTGGCGACTAATTCCATATGCCATTTTCAGATTTGGCGACTAATTCCAGATTTAGCGACTAAAAGAATAAGGTGTAACCCTAAAGCGAGTGTTTTTAATTTAAAGCTAATAATATGCAAGTGTAAAATATACTTATGGTTTTTTCCAAATATAACAAAAAAGAAAAAAAAGAGTTCTTTATGTGAGAAAGTGGAGGGCGGGTGTGTGTTAGCAATTTCTTACCATAATATAAACATTTTTCTGAAAATGAAAATAAAAAGGCTCGTACATGTGAAAAAAATCTTCCAACTGCTAAATATTTTTTATTTTTATAAAGCAGTACGTTTAGAAGTGATGATACGAATTAACATTATGGCAATACGTTTAAAAGGGATGATTGACACTTAATATTACCATGCTATTATTAGCTCGCTTTCTTGAATGTCTGTCCGGGTGGAATTTTGTAATTAATTAAACTGTGTGACTTTCCGATGAGTTACAGATTTGAAATTTGGACCATAACTCAGAAGTAGATGACAATGCATAAAAATGTGAAAAAAGAAAAAAAACGAAAAGGAGGAACTTTTTATTTTAGTCCATTATAAAAACATGGTACATTAACTTTTTTCAATTCGAACTTTTTCTACTTAACATACTTTTAATTGTTTAACCTGTTCTATAGAGACGGAATCTAATATAACCATACGGGACTCATCCGAGGCCCCGTAAACGGAGAGAATAAATACACTTCAGACCCTTTAATTAATATCCTTTGAAGAGCAAGACTAATTCCAGCAGCCACGTATATAATTCCGGCTCCAAATATCAAACTCAAAGATAAATAGATATATTCAACAATGAATAAATGATAGTTTAAAAAAACTAAAAAACACGTTCTTGTAGATCGAACTAAAAATGAAAAATAAATTATACACTCATGAACATAAATTAAGGTTAATTCAGAATCACACAGAAATTGAACTCTAAAATAAAAATTTCACCTGTAGAATTATCACACACATCTTGAAGAAGAATATGCAAATTACAGGAAACCACCAGATGGCGCGGATAGTACGTCACAATGACGAGAGTAAGAGGTATATAAGGAATGGTGGCAAAGAAGTACAATTGTTCACGAGTGCTTTAAAAGCCTTTCAGTGCAATAAGCTCATAGTTATGGCACAAAGGAAGCATTTGGATGATTTTTTACGTGGTAGAATTATCGGGCGACTGGAATGTGGACGTACCAGTTGGAAGTATCCGAGGAACTTGGAATCGCTCGGAGTGTCAACTCCAGGCTTTGGCAACGATTCCAAGATGATGGTAATGTGAGTAGATGTTACAGCACAGGTCACCCCCGAGTTACAACGCCGAATGAGGACCAGTATTTGGCAGTTACTGCCAAAAGAAACAGACCGAGCATAGCATCAGACCTATCTCGTCAGCTCTCTTCAGCTACCGGTACGACAGTTTTAAGGCAGACCGTGTACAGACGCTTAGGGCACATTGGTCTATATGCTCATAGGCCTGTCAGATGTGTTCCCCTTACCGCAACTTACTGTCGCCTGCGATTAACCTGGAGTAGAGAGCATGCATTGTGGACACACCACAACAGTGGTCTTGTGTGATGTATTCCGACGAGTCCAGGTTTAGTTTGCAGACTGATTCTCGCCGGACTTTCATATGGAGAGCGCCAGGTACCCATTACCAATAAGAGAACACCATTAAACGACACAGTTACGGTGGTGCAGGATGGCTCGTTTGGGGAGGAATTATTCTTGGTTCCAGAACTGACCTGCATTTTCAGAGTGTAGCGATGACAGGCCACATCTATTGGGATGTCATTCTAGAACAACATGTACGTTTGTTTCGGGGCGCCATGGGTGCTGAATTTCTGTTTACGGATGAGAACGCCCGTCCTCACCGTGCAAACATTGTAGACGAATGCCTTTAATCGGAGGATATCACCCGTATGGATTGGCCAGCATACTCACCGGACTTGAATCCAATAGAGCATGTGTGGGATATGCTTGGCCGACGAATTGCAGCCCGTCAACCCCCTCCCACCTGTCTACCGGAACTTCGGAGGGCATTGCTTGATGAGTGGTGTAATATTCCCCAAGATCAGATTGATAATTTGATACTCAGCATGCGTAGGCGTTGTAAGGCCTGTATTGCATCGTCCGGGAGACATACTCCGTATTAACCATCATAATAACCATGTTATACTGTTTTTTGTAAATAAGTTCTTTTTTGAAATTTGCTCCAGGGAGTAAAAATCGCAATTTTTATTAATTATGTCAAACATATAGCATCTTTTTTGCTCTTCACCTTTTGTTTAATAAATAGACTTTAGTAATAAGTCAAATTTGTTTTGCTTTTGTCTTCCTAAGCTTCATTATCCTTAATTTATGGATATGAGTGTAGTTTAACAAAAAACTAAAGAACACACTTTATACTGATTCGAACCAAAAAGTAAAAAAATAATTCTTAATATAAGAATAAAATGATGAACGAGAAAATTAATGTCATTGGGGGCAAAAGCGTGGGGCGCTTTGTACGACATTTTTACACTAACTCAGCATTCCGGAATAGAAGTTAGGAACTATAACAATTGATATATTTATAGAACATCCCACGTTTTTGCCCCCAATGACATTAATTTTCTCGTTCATCATTTTATTCTTGTATTAAGAATTATTTTTTTACATTTTAGTTCGAATCAGTATAAAAGCGTGTTTTTTAGTTTTTTTTTAAAACTATAATTTATTTTTTAAAAATTATTAATTTTACTGAAACTAAACAAATAAAATACATTCCTTCTTAAATATAAGAAATAAAATACGTATTTATTCTGATATAATACTTATAAATTTATCAGTACTGCGCAATCCTGAAATAACGAATTATTTCAGCAGCTGAATTCTTTTTTTAGTATTTTTAGGGAAAAATTGGATTTTTTTCCTACTGACATTTTGTCCTGAACAGAAATTTTTTTTGTTTTGTAAATAACCAATTTTGACGGGAAAGGGGGTAGAAGGTTATTAGTCTTAACTGGCACCCATGGGTCATGAGTGATACCCAATGGGAGAATTTCGAACAGGACAGGGAACTAACTCCTTTTTTTATTTCATCTCACTCCACAACGCAGGATATATTTTAAGATTTTAAAGATTACGCTACATTTGATGAAGGATTGTCTATCTGTGCAACTGAAGTAGAGGAAATTGTTGATTTGTCGGAACCAATGAACAGCGATTCTGATGCAGAAATTGATTGTGAAACTCTTAATAAAATTCTATTAGTCAGTATTTTTAAGCGGCGTATCATGAGTTCGAGGCTAGTACGGCTGAAGACCCACCGTGTAGGGGAGCTTAAACGACCTCCCGTTGGCGTAGTGCGGTGTGGTAGTAGATGGGGGTGCCAGTTCAGGAGTAGTCCTCGTCACTTGACCATGGTTCAAAAGGACGAAGTCCGTCGCCAAAAGCCCTCGTGTATCTGAACAGCTTACGACGTTAATATTCACTCACTCACTCAATCTAACTATGGATAGTTTTTGTGTAGTTCCTAATAGTAAGAACAAAATATTTGCATTTTGTTTGACCACCGATTTAACGAATAACTCCATTTTAACGAACGAAATGTTCGGTCCCGACGAATTCGTCAAATAGAAGTTCGACTGTATATGTAAACGCAGGCATTTTTTTTTAATGAGTTGTTACAAAGGAAGAATAGTAAGAAAAACAATTCTTTAGTAAGCATAATTATTTTAATACCGTATTGACTCAAATCTAAGCCGCACTTTTTAAAAAAAAATGTTAGTGCTACTTAAAATCGGGTGTGACTTAGAATCAAAGGGAAAAAAATTCGTTGGATGGGGCAATTAGAGCCATTACAGGTTCATATATCTATATATATAAAGGAGAAAAGGGACTCACTCACTCACTGACTAATCACGATATCTCCGGAACTGTTCAACCTACAGACTTGAAATTTGGTGGACATGTTCCTTTCATAGAGTAGAGATCAGCTAAGAACGCATTTTTTGCGAAATTCGAACCGGAAAGGGCGTTATAAATAATTGCTTCCATTTTTAAACTACTCGACGCACAATCTTGAAATTGGGTATAAGTAGATTCCTTTCATAGAGTAGAGATCCGCTATAAAATGAGTTTGGTGAAAATCTACCCCCAAGTGGCGTTGTGGTGGCTTAGGGGGCGTTTTAGATAATTATTTTCATTTTTAAACTATTTGACGCACTGTCTTTAAATTTGATAAATAGATTCCTTTCGTAGAATAATGATCAGTTACAAAACGGGTTTTGTGAAAGCAGACTTCTAAGTGGCGTTGCGGGGAATTAAGGGGCGTAATAGATAAACATTTCCGTTTTCAAACCTATCATATCTACCTGCCTGAAAATTGGAAGGCATGTTTCTGTCATGGAGTAAATATCCGCTACAAAATGGGTTTTTAAAAAATTGACCCCCAAGGGGTGTTGCGGGGGGGGGGGTTATGGGGCGTTATAAATTCCGATTTCTTAATAATTAGACGTACAGTCTTGAAACTTAGTAAGCAGATTCCTCTCATAGGATAGAGATACGCTACAAAATGGGTTTCGTGAAAATTACCCCCAAGTGGCGTTGAGGGGACTTAAGGGGGTTATAATTATTTCCATCTTTAAACTATTAGACGTACAGTCTTTAAGTTTGATAAATAGATTCCTTTCATAGAGTAGAGATCAGTTACACAAGATGGGTTTTGTGAAAATGCCCCCCCCCCAAGTGGCATTGCGGTGGACTAAGGGGCGTAATAGATAAACATTTCCGTTTTCAAACCTATCATATCTACCTGCCTGAAAATTGGAAGGCATGTTTCTGTCATGGAGTAAATATCCGCTACAAAATGGGTTTGGGGAAAATTGATCACCAAGGGGTGTTGGGGGGGGATTAAGGGGAGTAATAAATTATTCCGATTTTTAAACTATTAGACGCACACTCTTGAAATTTGGTAAGCAGATTCCTCTCATGGGGTAGAGGTACGCTACAAAATGGGTTTCGTGAAAAACGGGGCTTAAGGGGCGTTATAGATAATTATTTCCATTTTTAAGCTATTGGACGCACAGTCTTTAAATTTGATAAGTAGATTCCTTCCATAGAGTAGAGATCAGCTACAAAATGAGTTTTGTGAAAATAGCCCCCCCCCCTTCCCCAATCGGTGTTGCGAGGGATTAATATATAAATATTTCCGTTTTTAAACTGCTAGACCTACCTGCTTGAAAATTGGTAGGCATGTTTTTTTCATGGAGTAAAATCCGCTGCCAAATGGGTTTGGGTAAAATTGACCCCCAAGGGGTGTTGCGGGGGGTTAAGGGCAGATATAAGTAATTATTTCTATTTTTAAACTATTAGACGCACAGTCTTGAAATTTGGTGAGCAGATTCCTCTCATAGGATAGAGATACACTACAAAATGTGTTTTGTGAAAATAGACCCTTAGGTGGCGTTGCGGGGGTTCAAGGGGCGTTATTGATAATTTTTCTGCATTTTTAATTTATTGGACGCACAAATTTTGCTAAGCAGATTCCTTTCATTAGAGTGTAATTCCCCTTAAAAATGGGTTTTGTGAAAACAGACACCGAAGTGGCGTTATAGATAGTTATCCCCATTTTTAAACTATTAGACGTACAGTCTTGAAATTTGATAAGCAGATTCCTTTCGTAGAGAACCGCTACAAAATGGATTTCGTGAATATCAAATCACAAGTTTCATTTCGGGGGATTGCGGGACGTAATAAATAAATATTTCAGTTTTTAAACTGTTATATCTACCCGCTTGAAAATTGGTAGGCATATACCTTCCTTGAAACAGAGTTTTTCTCACAAAAAGCAAAACGAAAATCGACCCGTAGGATAGTTGCGAGGGGTCAAGGGGAATTATAGAAAAAAATTACTGCTTTTGAATAGTTATACCCACGTATTGAAATTTGTTAAGCATGTTTCTTTTGTTGAATAGAGAACTACTAAGAATGTATTTTACGGAAATCAACTCCTGGGGGAGCAGGGGTTCACTGCGAGAAACGATCTTCAAAACTGAGAGCAAACAGCTCACTTTTGAGTACTTCACATTCTCAAAATAGCTCCGATGCACGCTTACTCAAATCTGAGAATCGCATATTCTCATATCGAGACACAAGTACATTCTCATTTTTGAACCTGTTACGGGATCAAATTTTTGAGAATGAAAGATCGATATGAGTATATAATGCACTCATATTTGAATCTGTTAATGTATCAAATATGAGTTAAAACAATAAAATGAGTATGAATAGCATTTATTTTCGGTACTGTTGATCTAATATGAATTTTGAACAGAAAAATATTTATTAACCCAAATCTTAAGGGATTTAAAAATGTGATACCTGAGTTGTAAATTTTCACTTTCTACATCTTACGTATTATTTTATTTTCATTTCATGAAATTTTTACACTTAACTTCGAAATCAAAATTCATTTTACGTTTATTGTGTGTAACAAAAAGGTACTCGCATATTATCGCGAAAGTGCCTAAGTTAAAGATAACTCGCCAAATTGGCAGTAACGATTTCGCATGTGTCCTACGCGCTGAATTAGCAACCATGTACTTCGTTTTATATAATGTCGCCAATACGGTGGCGACAATAAGCAAGTATCGACAAAAATATTACTTTTCGAGAAAAAAAATGCAACTATTATTTGATCACAAACTGCATGTCTTCGAACTTTTACCGCAAATATAAATCTTTGAAAACTGCAAAAATGAATTCGATGTAATAGTTAAACAAATGTGTATGCATTTTGAACTAGTTCCAGAAGCAATTTGATTCATTATTTATATTTATGTTTCTCTAGAAGCATTATATTGTTTCCTTAAAATCATATACAAGCAGAAAATTAACTTTTATTTAAAAAAATTCAGCCCTTCAATAATAAGTTATTAGAAATATCTAGGAAACATTGATAAATAACAGATTTTTCTAAGTAAAAATTTCAAAACAATGCCAGAAAGAAATAGCTTTTTTACATATTATGTAACCTGAAGAAAAAAACCTTTTGACTAAACTAACACTCATTAGGCCCAGGTGTGTAAGTACTCTTTATATCAATTGTTTTGTTTAAATAGAAACATCTATCCACATGGAAATAAAGAAAATGCATTGCTATATTAAAAATTAAGATCGTTTTTTGTTAAATCAACTGATTTTACACTCTCCTATCACCAAAGAAAACAAATATTATAGTTTTTAAGTTAATGGTTTTTTTTAAATTAAAATACTTAAAAATTTCAGTCCTTAGAAGAATGTAAAAACAACTAAAACAGTAGATTTTTGCATTAAAAAACATTTAAAATAAACAAGTTTTTAACCAACTGGAAAGAGTTTTTAGAGAAGTTTTCTGCACCCATTTAAAAGAAAAAATAACATCCCAAGGAGCAGCAGAATCATAATCTAGCCATTTTTCTACTTTATACAGTATTTTATTTTCAATTATTCACTGTTAACAAGAAAAATAAAACAAACCAAAATCATATTGTTGAAATATTTATTCTGGAAATTGTACACATACATATATACATAAAAAATAAACAAGAATATAAGTGAAATTTTTTTTTATAAACACTATCTAATCCATATTATAGTCAACTCCATCCTTATTTGTGCAGAACAGATTATGTTTTAGTGTAATATATATTGAATTATCATTGTAAATATAGGAAAGTGTGTAAAAGTACATAAATAAACAACTTTTTAATTTTTTTATCAAATCTTGTCTTTGAGTTACAAAATGTGAGTGAAAATGCCTTTCAAACAGTGTTGTTTCAAATAAATTACATGTTAGGATATGCGAGTCATCTAAATTATTTACTGCAGAATTTATAGATAGCTGGTTCTGAAAGGAATTTTGAAAGTTTTCTCATTAGAGTAAAATTTTTACAAAGGTTGTTCATAATTATATAGTTTTCGAAATGACTATTTACAAAATTTAGCATAACACCTGTATGAGTATTTAGAACATAAGGACAAAGGCTACAATGTGAAACCAATGGTCTTTGGCAGAAAGTGCAAAATGTATGAAATTCATAAATTAATTTTATCCATAAAATATTTTTTTTAAACAATTCAGAGCTATATGCAAAATTTAAAACAAATTATGAGTGGAAACATTAAAAATCAAGATTTGTACTAACAAGCAGAAATGAAATTACTGCAAATTAAAAATAAAGCATTCATAATTTAGAAACAAGATAAAAGATTTAAAAAATACAATTTTTATATATATTGCACGTCTACCTGAATTTCACATTTATAAAAACAACAGTTAAAAAATACCACACATTGGAACAATATATACAGGAACTAATTTGTTATCAGTACACTACACATTAAACATCTTTAGAAGTGGTTTTGAAATCGCTGCAAATAAATTTTCGCATCCAATAGTATTCAATCAATGATGATGGTCTCCCACTAAGAACTCAACATGACAATAATTTAAAAGAATGGCTTATTCCTGGCAAA
>BMAO01035966.1:0-17634 GCA_019973975.1 Trichonephila clavata | reverse complement strand
TTCAAGTTTCTATGAGTGAAGACAAAAGAATTAAGAATCCTTAAAATATTTTGATACATTCCGAAAACTCGGTCCTCGAAAAATCAATATTAATATTGAGGAAAACTTACAAACTCCTATAGTATCACTAAGTGAGGGGACTGAAAGATATCGAAACCACCCTTCAGTATATTTTGAACAAGGAGGTAGTTGGCAATGGACTTAGTGTCCATTAATACTATTAACGCATCGCCTTCGGATGAAGCAGCAAAATTCAGAATGTAACAGACATCACCCATTTCTTTAAAAAGGTAATCTGTTTTTACAAAGTTTGGCTATTTAGTTTTCACTATAGGCAGCTTTATATCTAAACAGTTAAATTACTCTATGCTATGTATTCATGAATTTTATTCATGACACCACCAATTACGACGGTGAGGTTCAGTAATCAATGAAGCTACAACACAGTTATTAGCTCTGAGAAAGCTCATGCAAAAGTTGTCATCTTTGTCGATTTCCAATCTGCAATTTCAGCTTTATACCCAGTAAGTATCACACCAATCAAATACCTTAACAAAATTTTGTGCCGAACGAAAATTGCTGGTACTCATTTCATATGGTTGACTATGCCTTACATTAGGTAACAAGTCATGTTGTATCCCTGATGATGAGAGAGCTGACGAAAAAGCCAAAGGTCCCCGGCCCACAGAAGAACTAAAGCATAAGATACACATACATTGATAAATGCACGCCTTGGCTCAAAACACCAAGAGCCTTGGAAAGCCATGGAAAATCCTTGCCACTGTGGGTCATATTCTGAGTCACCTGGAAAAAGCCGAGGCTGTTGCCCGCATTCGCCTAACTACCGGACATGACATTTTGGGAGTAACCTTGATCTGGCTTCTGACGAATCTTGCCCACTCTGAAGAAATGACGGATAGATAGATGGCCATCACCTGCTTCCCTGCACTGGACGATGAATGCTTCCCTCCCATAGTCAGTCAGTAATAAAGGCTAGGCGTCTAAATGGACAAGAAAACAAGCACGGGTGTTGGATAAATAATAATAATAAAGTATGTATTTTTCTATGTTTAGGTGTATTTGAGGCAGTATATTTTCAGTTTTATTATCAAGCAAAATGTACATACAAGTGCAGTACAATATTTCTGAGAAGCTCTCGACTTATTCCTTAAAAAATCTCTTTTCCAAAAACCTGGCATTTTTCAAACCCCGCCATCTATCGGTCCAAATTAGGCTGAGTTTCGAGATCTACTGTTTTAAAATATTATTTTATACTTCTTATTTATCTCGAAAAAGTTTCAAACTCTCCTAGAGCACAGTAATGTAGTTAGAATAGTGTTGTTCTAAGTCAGTGTTTAAGGAAAAGAGGCCCAGTGGCCGAGTGGTAGAGTATCGTGCTTCCACACTACATGTCCAGGGTCCTATGCTCGTGCAGGACAAGGTTGACTCAGCATTTCATCCCTTCAGTGGTTCGAGAAATGAGTACCAAGTTGCTTGGGGACTAAAACATTGAGGGTTTCGTTTCAGACTGACCACCTGATCGGGACATCTACTATGCATCTCAGTGCCCAATGTTCACGTACACTGAGGTATGCACAGTAGGTTTTGGCCCTCATGGGCTGTTGCGCCACTGAGTTTGAGTTTATTTTAAGAGAAATATGGAGATTTGTACCATTACTTACTAGTGAAACTTATTAGGAGAATTATAACAGAAACTGACTTACAAAGTTGTGTAAAATGTGACATTTCAATGCAAATATGACAAACCAATCATAATTATACTAGTTACTAGGCAGTTTTTACTACTGCAGTTACTAGTTATGGATTTCGAGAGAAGTATCCCCCAAATCTAATCAAAATTATTTTGGTATTAGAATAAGTTTCATTATTTCTTAATCATGTAGGATGTGAAATAACTAGACGAAATATTTTTTTCTTTAAAATATGAGTATGGAAAAAGTGGATAAGTGAATAGATTTATAAATTTTTTAAATGTAACCAATTTCCCTTTTTTTTAAATAAAAGATGATAAATAATGAACAGTTTTTACAAGAAATTTTGATGTGTAAGAGTTTTACTCTGAAAAGATGTAAACACGTTTGAGATTTTTTTCTAAGTTATACAGAATAAAGTAGACCAATAAAATCAGATAAAGATATATTGTTATGGGATATTTAATTGTGATAAGTTCATACATTTTTGTATATATATTTTTCATGTAGTTTGAACAACAATTAAAAGTATTTCGAAAAAAAATATATAAATTTATGAAAATAAGATAAAAAAGCGATTAAATTAATTCATAATAGCCCTCTAAATTGGAATTTTAATTCAAAAGGATGTTAATCATGAATTTATGATCCTTTTTGTTTTTCACATTACTTTCAAAATTTTTACTATAATTATACTTGAATTTCTGAACATATTATTAAAAGTTATATCCACATTCTAAAAGAGAACGCATTTAATTCTAAGTTTTCCTAAGTTTTTGTCTTGTTTTTATGTATATTATTAATTATATTTTGGCTATTATATATAGGATCTGTAACAAAGAATGAGCTATTTTTAAACTCAAATTTTTGTGGCACTAAAGAAAACGTCAGCAGAAAAATAACTGAATGTGTGTCTTGAGAGTACAAACCAGCTAAGATTTCTACTTTCGTAAATAAAATATTTAGTTTTATACAATTCATTCTATATATTTATGGTTACATTATTTATTTTATAAGAACATATTTATTTGTTTCAATTTTACATAAATCATTGTTAAATAATTCATTTTGATAACATACTTCGATATTACCTTACTTTTTTTTTCTTTTCAGAAAGACTTTTCTTAAAGACAGTAAATTATGAACAGGAGTATATATTGTATCTTTCAGATTTATTTTCTAACTTCCCAAGCATTCCAAAGTACTTTTATGCAGCGTGCACTTTCGCCCTTGAAAAAATGAAAAACACGAGTTTTTCTTACTCATCTGTGTGTGTCTATACTCTATTTTTCTATTTCAAATATTTCCAGTAATTCGATGCTAAACTTCCGTAACAGAAAGAGTGCTACAACAGAATTGTACTGATGCTACCGCCACCTCTGAGAAGGAAAAGAGAATACTATTATATTTACTTTTTCCTTTCTTGAGTCGAGTTTCATGCACCATTTTGTTCCGTCACGAATGGGTTGTAGCGAGGAAGCTCTTCAGAAGGCTTTATTTCTCTCTATGTATTTTTTGTTATACCAGCTTTCGAATGGAAGAATGTTCGGAGCAGGTTAGAGAACAGAATGAGATTGTATTGGTTCTGTGAGTTTTCTGTAGTAATAAAAACTGAGGGACTGTGTTTATGCCCACAAAATATGCCGACTACTGAGGACAATTTAATTATATAATTAAAATACATGGAAAGAATTTGCTGTGAAGCGTGTTGTACTTTTTTCTGTGTTGCACTAATATCGTCAAGTTTTAAACAGTGCTTTAAAGTGATTTTGAACATTAACAGGGAAGAGAGAAAAGGAAAAGAGAAATTGGAGATTATATATATATAGATTAATGTAAGAACTACAGAAATACACAAAAATATTAATCACATAAATATACTAAATTGACCTGAGCATCATTTCGAATGGGAATGGTAAAATTTTATCTACCACTAAAAATTATCAAATTGAAAATTAATTTTTATGCGTAATTTTAAGGCTTTTCTCTATAGTCACCATCAAGATTTTCATGTTTCTCCCAGTATTTCTAGGCCTTTCAAAGGTCATCAATGAAAAACTCATCATATGGAATCTAAAAAGTCATTGTTCCACATCTTTACTGACATCGTTTGGATTGACGAAACTCGGACATCACGATGAATCTTTTGAACTCTGAGAATAAGAAAAAAAGCTGCTTGGGGATGATATTGGAAGAAAATAGTGGTAACATTTCAGAGCTATAATATTTTGATTCCTCAACCCCACCTCGAGAGGATGGAACACTTGCATCACTGTAAGAAGTAGGACGTCTTTAATGATCATAACACGCTGTTTCTAGTAAAGGGGTGTAGTAAATTTTTTGGCTGTATAGAATAATAGGCACTTATGATTATATGATGATGATCAATTAATATACAGAGTAAATTTTATCCGTTGAGAGAAATAAGTTTTTTTAGTACCGGCGTATAACGATCACCTATATTTTCAAGCAGAAATTTTAAATTTTTAGGTATATTCGCCGTATAATGAACACCTCGTTTTACCAAAGAAATGTAAAATGTATGTGACAATGCTCTTGCGTTTAGAATTTATTCGAGGTACTAATCCAAGCTTTAGAAAAAAATAGTATACTTCTAGATATACAACTCTTTAAGTTTATAAGGAATGTAATTTCTTTTAAATAAACAGTATTTTGATATTTGTAGAAGTCTAACTTTTATCTATGATCCTCTTTTTTTATCTTTAAAGCTCTCATTCTTATGATAGACGTGTGACGCGCATCCGTCAATTTCGATCCTATTTTTTGTATTCAAAGTGCGCTTTATACGCTGGAGTTTACTGTAATTATTAACACTTGATGGTGTATTAAAATTTAAGAAATGCAATAATTTACTACAGAGCTCATAATTTATCTCACTAATATTTGCTACCTTTTAAAAACTAGAAGAAAAAATAAATAATTAAATATTTTTGATAGATGCATATTATTTTTTTCATAAAAAGACACGTAAAATGTCATTTAGGATTTTCTATCAGTCATGCAAAGTACTATCATTTTAGATACATAATATTTTCATCATTTTTAACAGATATGTGTTAAATATAGTGGCAGTACTGCATTAGTTTGTTAACTCGTTTCACAAAGAAGCTGTAAAAATGTTAATGATAATGTTGTTAAGAAAATGGAATTTTGATGAGCATTTTCTGAACGATTTATTCTTACTTATAGAATGGGCACTTAAATATAACAAAAGTGGAAATATATAGTAATCTCAATATGCGTTTAAAATTAATTTGCAGATCTCTGTAATTTAAGAGACACTAATGCACTAAAAAATCAAAAATGAACCAAAAAATTTTTAAATAAATCTCTTTTGTTCGAAGAATAAATAATACAGAAAAGGGTAATATGATATACCAATATGTTAAAATTCATCACGCACATTTACTGTAAGAAACAAATTTCATTCCCTACAAGTAGTATGTTGATTAGTAAAAAAAAGTTTAAAAACTAAAATTTAATAAATTTTCATTTAAAAAACAATATCTTGTGAAAAAGAGCACTTATTATTTGTGAAATGTTAACAGATTTCATAAAAGATAATTCTGTAAATATATTCAAAATATAAAAAAATATATTTAATTCTCTGAAAGGTATTTTAAAAAAATTAAATTGCTTACAATTTGCTTTTGTCAAACCAAAACATTATTTAAAACAAGCAAAACCAAAATAATAATAATAATTGGTTGAATACAAAATTTAGTTTTGTCCTGAACGTGTCATAGATGTTTAGATAATTTAAGAAACATGCAGTTACTTATCCAAAATAATCGCTATAAGTCTGAATTCAGTAGTTGTTTCAAAGTACATTTCCTTATAAAAAAAATCTTAAAGAATTTTTTTAAATGCTTAAAATATAGTGTGTCATAGATGATAAAAAAACCACCTATGAATAGTTGATAAGCATTTTAAATGAAGCGAATTTATAATCGTTTTAGAATGATTTAATGGAGCATGCAATAATTCTTAAATAAAATTTATTTGTAGCAAGCAACAAAACGTGTTTTTAATAACTCCATAAAGGTATCAATATTATTGATATTCAAATAAATTTGCACTTACTGTCGAATAAAAATGATAAAAAAATGTATTAATCTAAAGGAAATATTTTCTATTTTGAATCTGAGTTCCTTTTAAAAGTTACTTAAATTCGGTAAAAAGTTTCTTCTGAAGTCGTTTAGTCTCATTGAAATTAAAATTTTGAAAACCTAATTCTCAAATTTTATTCAGGGTGTTGACGAATACGACCAACAATATCAGAAGAGTGCTATTAGGCACCATAGGGAGATTAAACACCATAGAACATGGGGATCATGTTTAGTCAGCAATAATAGTACCGTGAGAAGGTTGATGAGCAGACCAGGGGAGTGGCCTAACATATGTTAGTATTTGGGACACCAGGGTAGAGTTGAAAATACCTGTACACATATGCAAATTTCTCACTTTTCCCGGAGTTGCTGCATGAAGTGCCGACCACTGCTAACGCGTCCGCAATTTTGAACAATTAAAGTGGCAGTCACTTGTCGTTGCATTTCTGACTTCGAACAGTTATGCATTGTTCGTATTGTAGACATGCTTCACGCCTGATAAAAGTATTTCTTACTTCTTATTGTCACTTTCCTTTCCACTCGACGTCACATCCTTAATAACTGCATTTGTGAATTACTCCGATTAAACGTGATTAGTGACCCCATGTTCTATGGTGATTTGTCTCTCCATGCTGCCTACTATCCCCTTTCTGAATTCCTCGGTCAAATTCAGCAACACCATATATACAAGTGGCCCTGACGTCGAGTATCTCTGTAGGAAAGCTAATAAAGAATCAAGGACATTTTTTAAAAAAAATCTATTTTTGTCATTTGTTAATGTTCAAGATTGACTAAATAGATTTTCTGAGGATTTTTGGCTTTTAGTGATTCATCCCATTAGAGCGCTCTGAAAAAGCATTTTCTCGACGATAGGGTATTTTTTAGAATTAAAATTTAAAATAACCAATTCCACTAATTATTAAATGACTTTTAGCATAGAAAATATAAATACATAAATGCACATAATGAAAAAAATAATATTTATTTTAGAAACATCAAATGTAGAACTTTTTAGATAAATATATAATAAATAAAAAGTTTAAATTATTTTTTAAAAGGGTGATTCCAACAATGTTTGTTTTCCTTTGACGTAAATTTTCACAGAGTGTATACTTTACACTAAACAAAACCAACATCATTTTATACAAACATAAAAAAAAATTTAATTAACATGTATAAATTGGTTTACAGAACCTTGAAATTATTCATGAAAATTTGTCACAATGACAGCACAAAATTCATTCATAACAGATGTCGTCTGCTTTTATAAGCATTGGGAAATTATTACTCATGCTAATTTTTATTTCTGTAAAAAAAATTAAAGGGAAATATATGTTGAAAATATTTGAAAATAACTTTAGAAATAATTATCATACTTGATGAAATAACTCCATCCGATTTTTCAATCAAAAATATAGATTCGCCATTTTATTTTTATAAATTAGTTCGCGTACTCAGTTTTTACAAAAAAAATATATACTTTTCAATATGAAAAATAAAAAACTTGGAATTCATTATTTTTCAAATGGGAATTGAAAAAAAAAACTTAATTCACTCTGGCCAAAATACATTAGAAAGCAACACAACTCGGGAACATTAAATACTCATTTTTTTAAGCATTCTACTTATTTTTTCTCTTTGAATTTTTAATGTTTCTTAACTGTAAACAGTACTTTACCCCGAAGGCTTTTTTGAAAGTCAACAAATATCGAATAATAGTCAATGAAATGATGAGAATTTAATCGTCTAAATCTTTTATCTTGTTCTATTTCAGATTTCTATTCCTGCCAATTTTTTTTTTTATTTAAGAGTTTTTTTAGTGTTTTTGATTTGGAAGATCTATTTTTTTTTCTAGAATATAAATTATTTTTTTAGATGCTAAATTTTTAGAAAACACTCGGACAATAGATTAAGTATTCTAACATGCATTACGTTTCTTAACTCGTTCAGGACTATGATCGCATACATGTGATCAGGGTTTTTTTCCTCCAGGTATCATATATGTGATTGCACTTTCCCTGTAACGAGGTTTGGAACGTTTTTAAACAATTTTTTCAAGGCACTAGATGGCGGTTAAAGTCCATTTTTTTTAAGAATAATGTTTTACAAAACTTTGAGCTTCAATATGTGATTTTGGCTTTGTGTTTTTTTAACTAGATCCGGGACGTTTATAAATGTAAACAATTGCACATGTTTAACTTTTTCGAGAGAATCGGGCATTTAAAGGTTTGTTATTTATTGCGCTCTGGATTTTTGATTATAATTTGACTAAATATAAAAAAGATGGAAAGCTCATTAGGTAATTGGGCACCAGACATTCATAAAAAGTACTTTTTATTAAAATGAAAACATATTTTTTCAAAATTTGCAAGTGTTTAACTTTATTTAACAATATAGTCGAAAATTTTGTACTGTGTATTCAAATATTATCAATTGATAGTAAATTGTAAATTTTAGCATATTTTATTGCATTAAAATTTTATATGATTTTTTACAGAAATTAGGATTAGCAGTAAAATTTACCCGGTCCCATGTATGTGCATACCCACGGTTAAGTGCTGTCATAGGGAAACGTTTCTTCTCACTCGCAGTTCATGAAGTGGTTTATAAATATTTATTTATTAATATTTTTATTTTCAAAGCGAATATTTCCTTAAACAATGTTATAGAAGCATGCTTGATAAATTTGTAATGGCATTATCAAATAATTTTTTGTTCGAAAACTTCATCTTGCATAATATTTTACGGGTTATTTACTTATCATACAGAATAGATGAGCATGTCTAACTGTGAGACATAATGTAATTGGAAAGGATTGAGAGTGTATGAAGCACATGGATTTGTAAACTCAGCGTTTCTGGGAAAGTTATTGCGCATTTATAGCAGTTAAACGATGCTAAGGGGCTGCATCAATGTGATAAGCTCAATAGATTGCCCTGTAGACAATGTTTGGCTGACCTTATATGGAGCCGATTTATTAGAAAGTAGGTTAGTAGAAGTTTGAATAGTGTGGCTATAGAATTCGGAATCCTTATGGCATCACTTTCAGTTAAAAATCTATATGAGTTTCAAGCTGGAAATTAATTTTATCAGAAGTTTGCGACATCAAAATCTGAATATTTCCTCTAAGACACTAAAATATAGAACACATATTAATAATGTGTTATGTTAATTATATGTTAATGTGTATGCTTTTGTTGAAAAAAAAGGTTATTTTTGAAAATATATTTTTTTTCTTTCAATACCAGAATAAAATCCAAGAATATTTCCTAGTTTATCAAACTATTGATTCAGCTCGTTGTTTAAAATAGCTTTTATTGTTATGTATTGATAATTAATTGTTACTGATATGAGCCAAAGAAATTGTAAGTCCTCATTGATGATGTGTTAAAATTTGCTTCTTTATTTTTTCATGTACATTCTTTTCTATTAAAAATTATAATATATACGTAATTCACATTTGCAAATGCCAAAAAAAATTTAAAAGAATTATCCTGATAGATTAACATGCAATGAAGGGAACATAAAGTATTTATACATACTGAGCTAAATGTATTTTCAAGAAAACACAAAGAATTACATGCAATAATTTTTAAGAAAATGTCCTAAATCATTAAAACATTATTTTAAAGGATAACAGAACAATAATATTACTGAAGCAAAACTGGTTTTTATAACGATTTAAATGTTTGTAAATGATAAAGCCTAGTCAGTATAAAAAAACAGCCTTTCTCTTGCCAGAAAGAGAATTTAAATAGCGACTTAGAAAATAATATGACATTCACAATATTATTTATTAACAACAAAGTGTAAAGATAATTTTTTTCAGAGAGTACGAGTTTTTTTTAATCTTAAACTATAATTAATTCATAGAAGTCCATTATTATATAATGGTGTATGCTTAAAAAAATTGATAATAATGAAAAAAAATTCTCTGTTGAAAGTTTTTTCCTTCTTCTCTTTATGAATGTAAATTGGTCATTACTGTTTTATATCTATATGCTTCATTTAGTCAGTCTTTTTTTTTGTATCAACAGCTAGCAAAAATTACGTGTCGTTACGAAAAAGAGAACACTGTTTGGGGAAAAAATATATTTTTCTTTTTCTTTTATGATTGAAGTTTCTGCTGAGACTTTTTGCCTAATTTTGTAGCTTGTAAAATACACGCGTGTTGGTGTTTTTTCCCCGATCAATTTTAGTTGTTACTTCGTGTTGATCATATTTCTAAAAATGCATTTCTTGTGCTGCTGAACATTCTAAGCATAAAAGTATTTTTAAAACTTATAATATGCATTTAGTGATGTAAATGATGTTTCTATGTGACATACATTTAATCCACGTGATTTAATAATTTTCTCATAATTGTAATTTGCAAATTTTATCCAAGCCCTAATTATTATTATAATTTTTAACAATGATTTGATTAAATCCTAAGGTTAAATTCGTAATGAACACTCACTCCTTAATATCCTGTAATATTCATTTCATTACAGTATCTTTAAATTTAACCCGTTCAGAACTATGATCACATATATGTCATCACGCGCTTCTCCCTCCAGGGCCCATGGTATCATATAATGTGATTGCGCTTTCCCTGCTTAGAGGCCCATGATCACACCGGCATGATCTGAGTTTGGAACGTTTTTATATTAAATTTTGCAAGGAAGTAAATGGCATTTCAAGTCCGTCTTTTTTTTTCGAATAAAGTTTCAAAAAACTTTGAATTTCAATCTATGCTTTTCGCTCCGATTTGTTAAACAATTAGATCCATGATATTATTTATTGCGCTCTGAATTTCTGTTTATATTTTCACTAAGTTGGAAAAAGAAGGAACACTTATTAGTTTATAGGGCATCAGACATTTATAATAATAGTTTCAGTATTTATTTTATTTGTGGTTCATATATTTACATGAATAATTTTAATACTCATAAGGCAGATTTCAAAAGCAGATCTTCGTAAAACAAACGCGATGGTTTATTTTTAACGTAAAAGAATCTTTTTTCTTATGTGACTCATTTTTTAATTCAGTAAGAACAAACGATTCTTTTTCGTGCTATTGGAACCATTACCGTAAGAACAAAAAACCTTATACTGATATGGTACTAAGAAATCTATAAGTAATATGAGGATTAATCAAACATAAAAAACGATATATTAGCTGTTACTTAAAATATTTGTATCAGTCCAAGCTAAAACAATTTAATGTAAGAGGAAACTTATCCTGCATTTGGGATTTGCCAGAGAGTAATTTGTAAGTTTTGCGTCTATTTTATTTTAATCCTCATGTCGAAACGAGTATTTTTTTAATTAAAATAAAAACATTTTTTCTTTAAAATTTACATTTTTTTTTAATACAGCGAAAATGTTTGTACTGTATATTCAGATATTATCAATGACAGCAAAACGTAAATTTTAGTGTATTTGATTTCGCCGGCCCTGAAGGGGTTACACACATCTACATAATAATGTAAATATAAATACCACATAAAATGTACCAAAAGTATTTTACACACTTCGGAATAAGCTATGAAACTGCGAGATAGTGAATATTATTCAAAATATTCTATGATATGTGTAAATAAATGACGCTTTACTTTCTGCATTATTTCATAATAATTATAGATCTGATATTTCTAAATGATTGCATAAATAAATATTGCTGCACAATTTTTTTTAAAATTTTATTTCACTCTTGTAAGTGAACAGTAAGTAATTATTATTGTTGATAATGAATGAGTATTTAGTATTTTTCGTTCAACTTTGCTCAGATTAGTAAACACACATTTTACAAACTGATAATCACATTAATAAACAGTTACAATTCTAGATCATCATTCTGTAACTAAGATCTAGTATCTGCCCCTCTCCCTCCAGAAGAAAATCCTCCATTACATTGAACTGTAAATAAAAAAAGACAGGAAAAAATTTATACAACACCATCTAATAAAAATCCCTCCCAATTTTGTCTTAATGTAATTTTTTAGGAAAAAATGTATTTTTTTTCGCAGGATTCATTGCTCATAACCATAAGGCTTCTCCTTTCCACAAATGAGAACCATCAAACAAATTTTGAAAATACATAGTAATAAGAGAAAAAAAACGTGTTTTCTGGAGCTTTTTAAATTTCAGTCCAGTTTACAATAACACATTTATTTCCATCCAAATATCTTGGAAATTGTATTCATAAAATAGTAATGTTTTGAAATTTTATTTTACATAATCTCTTCTGCCTTAAATGTTTTAAATAATAGCAATGTAAATTTAATTCTTTTTTCTACTATTAAAATTTTGAACTGCTTAATATTCATTCCAATGTAATTACTACGAATAATTTGAATGTATTTGGTATAATAAATCATATCAAATAAACATTCATAAGGCAAAAAATGCATATTTATCATTCATATTTCAAATACTAATGAAATTACATTTAAAAGGAACGTTTCCAATTATTTTCTGTTAAAATAAAAAGTCGAATATTTGTTTTTAAATATGTATTATATTTAAAATTTTGAATTTATTAAACTGTTTCGTTGGAATTTTCTGTCATAAATGTTCATAGTGTAAATAATTATAGAGGACTTACGGAAAAAGATTTTATTTAAATATAATGCAACACAAATAAATCAATACCTTGAAAACCATGCCGAAAATTTAAAAATATTTCTCTATTTAAAAGAAATATGTTAAAGAAGTATATTAAATACATGACTTCATGAACTTTTAAATGTAAAATAATAAGAAAGCAGCATTGAAAAAAGAAATAGTTGGGATAATCTTGCTCAATATTTCTACAAATCGAATGTAAGTGTAATACGAAAGTCATTTTGGAAAATCATTATTTATCATTAAATATATGAATGTAATTTTACAATTTGAACGAGGAGAATTACTAATATTAAAGATATATATTCTAATTATTCTCAATTCCAATAATTTATAAGAGGAACATAATAAATGAAGAAATATTAATGCAAAACTTGAACGAATTTAATGTTTTATAAAGTACCAAAAAAATAATAACTCTCATAAATAATTCCCATTCGCTATATTGGTTAGTGGCACTGACTACTGTGCTGTAGGGTCTGGGTTCAAATAACGGAAAGAGCATGGATGTTTGTAAATGTATCGTACATTTGCGGTATGCGGGTGCTTTAAATAGCCATCGAGCCGCGAGTCCTCTTATAAGGTTGGTGGAAGGCGTAGAGAGGTGGGAGACCCCTGACCACCCCCAGGGTGTTCTCTCTCAAAATTGGGATGGAACCGAGCGAAATCGTCCTGCCATCTGTATGGTGCTCAAATATATGGATAGCGTGTGGCGTACAACTAGCTCTTTGCATCGACGAATTTCATTGGCCTTGATCTGGTGTTACTGTCATTCAGGTGGCATAAGTAACAACAACACAGATAATTCAATCTTAGAATACTTAAACTTACGAGGTATTTTACTTACTAGTATATTACTAATAATACTAGACAATACACTATCACAATAAACCTATGGCTTAAGCCTTAGAAATATATATATTACAATTATTATTTATGTATATACATACATATATATGTCAAGCATTCACTGGGGTTACAAGAATTAGCTGAATTCAGTTTCCATTATAAATTTGTGGATGTAAATATGTCATTGACAAGATTGAATAGGCTCGTTGGTTTTGATGCAGAAGGATATTCAAACAACACATATAAATATTGACAGCACGTCACAAAGAGATAAAACATAAGCTGCTGCAGGACACATTACTAAGACAAGAAACAGGCTGAATTTTCCAGAAAATATAGGAATTTTATATGAAGAGGCTAAATGAAGTCATGGAATTCTCTTGATTTCCGTGGATGGAGCTTTCAATTAAAATATAGATATCGTACGATAGAAACATTTTTAAGCTTATTTTTAAAACGATGAACTGCTAATTTTTAAGAGATACTGATACGTTTATTTCCGTTACGCGTGGGTAGCTATTAACTAATTACTTACGTGAGAGTACCGAAGAGTAAGTAAGGACCTTTAATAATTTAAAAGTTGTTCAGGTGAAATTAAAGGATTGTATTACATATATATACACATTTTATGTTTCGTATAAATATTCAGAATTGTATGTAGTACATATCATTTCGTAACCAAGATTTGCTTTGTCATATAGCTATTATAAAACGTATCATTTGCAAAGTTTATGTTCTAAAATTAATTCATGTGGTTTCGGGAAATTATTCAGTCGTACTTTTATTTCGTTTACATTACATTCGTCACTATGGACTGAACTAATTTTACTATTATGCATCTTCATTTATATTTAAGAAATTTATTCTTTATTTTAAATCACCCATTTTAAGCTGCCATTTAAATTTTATCTATGTAGTTAGTTGTCAATTATATTTAGGGTCGGCAGGTGAAAAACATTATACATGGAATTGTAAATAATCTATTCCTAAATTACCATATTTTTCCATTTTGCACATTTCTGCATCACTTGATGAATTTTTTACAGTATAAATGAAATTATTCAATTCATATTTACAATTTTGTGTTTCTTTAAAAAAAATTAGTAATTTCTTCATTGTTTTAAAAAACTTATTTTCAAATTTCCCGAAAGTTTTAATGCCTATCTTCACAAACAATTTTTATTTAGAAAATGCGTATAAGAATAACTATTTTCAAATCAAGAATTTTCCTTTTATACTGTGCATCATACCAACCATTTAAATTTTCTTATTTCTAAGTATTAAAAGAGCCCAATATAGGTGATCGAATGTAATACATTGATTATTAATTCTTTAAAAATGAACTAAAAATAAGGAATAAAAAATTAATTGAATTCCTTCAAGAATATATTTAGTTGTGTTCTTAGAAAAATACATAACAATTTAGAAAATTGTAAAATTAAATTGCTATACATTTTCAAACATTTAATACATTTTACTGAGGAGTATTAAATTACCAGTATAGAGACAAAAGGAAAAATATTAATCTTTGGTGTAAAAAATAAGAATACATTTTATTTCGGATCTTCTAGGTCTATAATACAATGGAATTTTACAAAAAGAAAATCAATAAAATCACACAAAAAGCTATACAAATCATAAACCTTATTTATATGAGGATAATAATAGCAGTTGCTTAAGTAATTTAATCCAAAATTCATTAAGAATTTTGAGGATTAAGTCTGTTTTTATTAGGATTGACATGTAGTATATATATATATACATATTCTTTTTTTCTCTCAGTGGTGTTTTCTTTTTTTTCTCTCATGACGGCCAAGGCCTACTAGGGCAATCTCAGTTTGGCAGTATACTAACTGAAAATATAACTAAATTTGATTTAGGCATAATTTTTATAACACTTTTTTTTTGATATAGCGATTTAAATTTGTTTTATTTAATGGTCCTAAACATGTGTTTTGCGCTTTCAGATTTCTGCATAGCTAATAGTTCTAAAGAGCACATATTCTGCCAAATTATTCATTTGTTGTTTATTATTTTTTCCTGAAAATCTGACTTCAAGTAAAGAAAACATTTAAGAACATGATATTTTAATGAAATATAAAAAATATTAACAAATATGCGTACTAGATATGATATTGTTTATTATATTAAATAGGGGGGGGATGTAATTTTCTAAACGTAGTAAAATTTAAGTGAAAAACCTTGGTAAAAAGAACATTTAATTTGTTTCAAAATTTCATTTGTTTTCATAACCATTTATCATTAAAATGCAGGGTTTTCGAAATGTTTTACATAATTTTTCTTTTTACCTTGCTGCTTCTGTGGTTTGTTTTTGCTAATCCACCGATGTCTGACAAGATCTAAATGATTGTGGGCTTAACAAAGTCTAGCCAAGAATGAGATTGGACTAAAGATCTTGTCTAGAAACCCAATCAACCTAAAATACGTTCTGTATCTGCTACTCTTGTACAGAACAGAAAGTTGTTTCCATTAATGATTTATCAAATTCAGAGCGAATTTATTTCAGTTACCTGATGTACAGAAAGGGAAAAGATTTCCTGAAAGGAGGATTTTCTCATTGGAAAGAATGAAAGCAATCAAATTTGTCATTGCATTTTACTGTTGCTTTTGTGTGTACAGCGATTAAGTGTTGAAAGATTTATTTGTCAGGATCACTATTTTGTTGGACTCATTTCTAGTCTCAACCTAGGGATGTTAGTTACATTCGTGTTCAGGTGAACCGGAATTTATTTTAATGGATAGGAAGAGAAAATAAAATTCCGTAAGGAAAGGTTTTTGTGTTTGTTTGCCTGTATTATAAAATAATTTTAGCAATTTTTATGTTATTTAGACTCTATATAGACTGTATTTGCTTAGATCTTAGTTTTAATTCAGGTTAAACAACTTTCATATTTTATTTAACACAATCAAGAGCTCTGCTATTAAAAAAAATTCATATACCAGAAATACATAATCAAAATAATTAAACAAACATGACATCTATTTTCAGTCATGTTTAGTGGAGAAAATTAATATAAATAAATAAAATACATTTGTGACAGGTTCACTTCAAATTGCGAAGGATATCATTTATTTAAAATTTATTATAAGCGATAATTCAAGTTAAATAAGGCACATAAATAAAAATTCATTACTTAAATTTAAAAAAATGCAATTGCACTACTTTATTTTATTTTGAGTAGATGATGACGGAATATGAGAAGACTAATAAATGATTTTTATTAGAAGCAAGAGTAAATAAAGAAGATGAAACTAGAAAAGGATACTTTACTTTCAGAAATTTCTCATCATGTGAAGAATCTGAAATAAAGTTTTTTTTTTTAAATATGGTGTATAAATGTATTTCAGTACATTTAAAGAGTAAAACATAATACACAACTTTTACGATGGCAATAAATATCGATTCCATATCCTTTCTATAATCATGATATACCAACCTTTCACAATTTTATGGACGATTTACCAAAATAAACAAAAATTACTGCTCGTCTGTGTGTGTATATACGAAAAAGTTTAGAAAATAGGGCTACTTTTTTACAAACACTCATATATTAAATGGAAATTGTGTAAGAAAAGTTACAAAGTAATAAAAGGCTTTTTAACAATTAAACAAATTTACTGTTGTTTATATTTACGATGGATAGAAATGCTTTGTCATACAACACTGGAAAACATCCACAACTTTTTTATTATAGTGATGAAATAAAATCTTAAGTAAGACATAAATGTTGCTAAAATATGACAGAATAGAAGAAAAGACAGGAGATTGTGCTCTCTTGTGCTAGGAGTAAAATATAAAAGAAATGAAACTTCAAATAGACAGAATGATCGAAACTTCGTGAAGTAGCTTTCTGGTCACACTTAACTTATTCCCTGTTTGAAACGCAGGAAAGGAATCAAATATACATTAGTCTATTCAGCAGTATCTTTAAAAGGACAAAAAGGCCCTTGATGCTTGAAAAGGTTTTTGTGAGACAGTTTATGCAATCGAATTCACTCAACTATTACGACAGTACTAGAATAGTATTATTTCTGTAAAAATATTCTAGCATTATAAATAAATATATTTTTGACTTTTTTGTTAAGTATATATATACAAGTAAAACTTTGCAATTTTGTTTCTGCTACTTTGTTTTATACACTTCAGTTTTATTTTATTCTTAAAAATTTAAACAAAGAAAAGTCAATACTAAGTTTGGAAAAAAGGAAATTATTAGAATATTTGAAACTATTGAACTTCAAAATTTTGAAAAACTAGGCTCAAAAGACCAATACAACCTCAAACTTCGAGATGCATAATACTATTTTTCTAT
>BMAO01035965.1:0-19071 GCA_019973975.1 Trichonephila clavata | reverse complement strand
ACAAGTCTCAAGTTTCAGAATCTAATAAAAAGTTTAATGCTAAATTTTAAATTAAAATCCCCCCCCCGACTTTATAAGAAAATCCTCCTTTTAAAAACTAACTACCAATTGAGTAAATGTCACATTGTAAATTAAACAATTATATTGAAAAGTTTTTGTTCAATATGTTTCTTGTTAAGAGTTAAAGTTGCACAACACATGATATTAAAACATATTTATTATGCAATAATTTAAAAAAATGAAGAAACATAAATATAATAGTATGACAAAGAAAAACAGCCTATACATGTTTTGAGAAAAATACTTATTAAACTATATTTGAAAGATTGGGAACTACACCATTAGCAGTACTAATCAGTATTTGCAGCTTTAATATAATAGTTTAATACTTACTCCATGACTATATTTTAATAAAATATTTTAATAACTGATATTTCTTAATTTATAATTCAGCTTTTTTTCACAGATGCTGTAAAACAGATAATTGTTTTTTTAAAAAAGTTTTCAGTAGATATTCCAAAATAAATAATACATTTCTATTTGTGATTTACCAAGCTCAAAATTTTTCAAGATTAATATTAGGAAGTAAATATATAATGAATATTTTACAGAATTTTCTTGAAAAAATATTCATTGCAAATATTTATATAAAATTAACAACTTATATCTTAAAATACACTTCATACTTCAAAATAAAAATTCAAATGACTTACTTGACGTTCTACAGATGTCACATGAAAAGAAACAAAAAAACATGTAAATTAGCTTGAATTTATAGTTTTTCATGAAATGAATTTATGAGATAAAAAATACACACAGTTTAGTTATTAACCACAACAAATGAGGGTGAAAAATAATAATCTTAAGATTTTTAAACTGTAATACATACTAACTTTTGAAAATGACAAAAGCAAATTCTTTAAATAAAGGATAAATATTTTAAATTTTATAAAACAAAGCACAATGTACAAATATTTTAAAAATAATGCTATGAAAATGTCACAAAAATATTTAGATGAGAAAAATACTCTCATAGGAAATTCTTTTGTACCAATGATTTATAAAAAGTCATGTACATTAAATTTAAGAGCATATATAGCAACGTACAAAAAAGTAATAAGTTTACAGTAAAGATACTGGCATAAAAAATACAGTGAAACTATCACTCAATTTTTGAACTATATTTTTTAAAAAAATTACTCATATAGAAGTTAGGAATCAAGTTGGAAGAAATTGATGTCAAGACAATGACCAAGCGATAAACATTGAGGGGCCCATGATGCTTAAAATTTTTTAAAACTTCTTTATCGTGTAAAGTATGAAAGCTTTACAGCTCATGCCAAATTTATGAAATGGTTCCAGCAACTCAAACTTATTAACTTCTTGCATTTTATCTTTAAATAGGAAATTATATTTTTTACTTGGCATTACTGCAGAGCAGAGAAGTAACAAAGAATATCTGGGCCCCCTGCAAACTCAGGCTTTGTGCCCTAAACCCAAATATGAACAAAGCGTCAGTCAAGCTTTGCCCCTCCACCCACAATGTGGAGGTGTACGTTATGCCACTGCTGCAGAATTATCAACCATAAATGAAATTAAATGTTCAGAAGGTATCTCACATTTTTAAAATTCACCCAACGGAATTTATAATCAGATTTAGAATTGTAAAAAGGCCACTTTTAATTAGATATTTTATTGGATCAAAGAGAGTGACCAGAATGGGATTTAATTTGTAGTTTGCATCATTACTGCTTTGCACAAGAGGACCTAGTGTCATGCACTTAATTATATACTCTGACTAGAAGCTAGTTTTCTAATTGTTACAGATGTTTTAATCCTTACACATTTAAACTACTCCGTGATATCAAGACTTAGGAAACATTTTTTAAAAAAGGGGACTGGAATAATCAGTTTGAATCAAACTAAATATTATGTTTTATAAGAAAAGAAGTAAATAGTACTCCAGCCTTAATTTCATTTGACTAGACATCATTGAAAAAAGATTCAATATTTGTTACTTGATTTATCATAAGCTCTGACAAGAAGTTAGCTCATAATTCACAGCAGATGTTTTAATCATTGAAAGTCCTTATGGCTTAGTAATTCCAGACAAAAGAAACATTTCCTAAAAAAAAAAAAGAGGACTAGCTTGATCAGCTGTAGTCAAAAGGAATTGTGTTCTACAAAGGGGGGGGGATATAGAAAGTACTTTAGTCTCGATTATATTTGACTGGACATCAAGTTGGGAAAACAAGATCAGATTTTGAGCAACTTTTTGATTTACAATCTGCCCCAAACTTGGGAATTTTCAAAAGATGGGCAATATCACCATGACAAGTGCACATATCAATATAACATGCCACAAAATTTTACAAAAAGGCATATTTCCTTCCTTTTTGAGATGCATTAGTACAATCAAATTCCTTTTTATAACATTCTTAATATGTTTGAAATATGTGTTCCAGCAATATAAAACAAAGGAAATACATACTTGTGCAAAGCACTCAATGAGTTGAGTTAAAAAAATGCTTTGCAAAACTGTGCTACAAATCAATTATATATATATATATAGGAGCCAATAGCTTACAAAATAAAATATCTAGAAAAGACAAACTTCACAAATTTTTTAAAAACTAAATGACAATGAGCTCTGATTTTCATCAACTTTTTTTCTGGTTGCTGTGAGTATAAAATGATAAATAAGAGCTGTAGGACAGAAAATAAAAAGAATGACTGAAATTTTACAAAAATGCATAAAAAGAAGAATCTAGGTGTAAAAGAATAACGAAAGACTGAAAAAATTAAATCTTGCAAGCTAAGTGTAAAAGTTGACAGGTTTGAACTGTGAACTAAAAGTATGATTACAGTTATAATAAAAACATTTATTTTTAATTACATAAAATTGCAATACCTAATACATTTGATTGAAAAATTTACATTAAAAACTGAAATGAATAATTACCTCTTTTTGCACCTGGTGGAGCTTCATACATGAAATTCAATTCAAGTTTATCTTTACTTTCTGAACTGATTAAAGCCCTGAAATTGAAAGAAGTTATTTAAATTAAGTTCACCAATGAGAGTTTCTCTCAGGTATAAATGATTGAATCTTCTTTATACTCTTCATTCTACTAAAAAATGAAGTATCCATTAAGAAAGACAAAACAGAAATGAATATAAATAATATATATACATATATATTATAACGCATATAACAAGAGTATTATATGTAGGGATATCCCCAATATGAGCACATTTTTATAAAAAGAAGAAAAACGAAAGCATCCTATGTCACTAAAATACCTGCAATTATTCATCAAAAATCAAAATTTAAAAGAAAAACATTCGAAAAAAGTCCATTTAGCATGTAAAATACAATATGTGTATAGATGTGTGAATAAGATGCTTAGAACAATTAACATAAATATGAAACTAACTAGACCATAATTTTTAAATTTAGATTGGAGACAGAATGAACTGCTTTCATAAAATTATCATTCAATAGACAATTTAAAGGGGAAATATAAATTTTTTGTGGGATACATCCTTATAAAAATGGTCCCTAAATCTCAGGCTGCGGACTGATCCATGGATCAAATGGTACCAAGCCAACCAAGGAACATCAAATCATTTCCATTTTTTCCCCCATGGTGTATATCTTTTGAGCTTGCATGACTTTCCACAGAAATTGCTTGTATTCCATGTGTTAAATCCCTTTATATTAATTTTTGATGTAAATTTATTTTAATCTGAAGGCATATTTAAATTACAATTAAATTAAAATTATTAAGTCAAAATAATCAAAGCTCTCTCCTCCCTTCAGTGGGCTACAGGAAAATTATCAAATATTGACTGGGCTACGATGATTAAAAGGTTGGTAGCATTGCCTTAGAGCATTTTTTTTTGCTCTGAGTAAAATAAACACAACGAATTTTTAAAACTACATAAAAGTAATTTCAAGGATGACTCTAAGATATTTTAAATAAATTAACATTTAAAAAATAAAACTCATTTAATTTTAAAATGGACATAATAATGATGAAAAACTTTTAAGAATTGCATCTTCTGTCATAATGTTCTTCAAAGTACAATCGCTCAGCTTAAAATAATGTAAGGACAAATATAAAAGTAATGTAATAATGTATGCAGAAGTACTAATAAATATATTAAGAAAATAATATAAGGATAAATAACTAAGCAACAAATCTTTATAATAAACAAACATGTTTTGTGTATTGTTTTTATATTTATTATACTATTTGCATACTTTCAAGGATTCTTGAAACACTTTGCCTGTCTCTCATTCAGTCATATATTTCCTAACTATATATTACTCTTTTACTATTTAGCATGTATGAATACCAATTATATTTTTTTACATAACATTTTCGTAATTTATCACAAAAAGTTGATTATAATGTTCAATAAGTAAAGATAATATTTATGATTATAAATTACTTTAAGCCCCTGAAAAGAATAATGTACACAACTGTATACAATTTCAAATTTAATAATTAAGAAATGATAGGCTAGCATTCAGCTTCTCTCAAAATTGTTATACGTTTTCCCCTATATAATACAAATATTTTAAAACTAAGCATATTTTTTCTCTCTCTATTATATACGTTAAAATGAAAAAATAAACCATACAAATTTACATTTTGATGGCATGAATAATTTTTGATATTAAATATTTTAGAGACATAGCAATATGATTTTGTATGTATAAAAAAACTGGCATAAAATCAAGAATTTCACTAATTAAACAAAATATTACCAAATGCTGTCATTGTTATTATTATGTTTGAACATGAACAGGAATGATTTTCACAGTTGGCTACATATTTGGAGGCATGTTCAGATTTGACAAAATTGGTTAATGATAAAATTTGTAAGAAAGAAAAAGTTGTATTTATATTTTCTTGCAACCAATTGGCAACATTGTATGGAATGAAGCACATGGTTGTCGATTTACGACACATACGAAATCAAAGTTACCAACATGGCAAATTATTAATAAAGTCCGCAATTGTTGTGATAATATGTAAGTACTGAAAAACTTTAAGAGTAATTAAAATATTTTTGAAAATTTAAATTAATTCATGTAAAATTATGTACAATTAATAACAATATATACTTCAAACAAATGCTTATTAATCATGATACTGCTTTAAAATTAAAACTTTAGTGAAAATGTAGCAAGACATTTTATGTCCAACTTCAATTCCTAAAATCACTTTATGTGTTTACATTAGCAATGCTATAGAACACACAAACATGAAATCGATATCATCTTTAATACATTAAATATGTGAGAGCATTTGTTTTATGATCAGGTCACATGAATCAAGCTCATTAACATCAGAAATAAGCAAAACCTGAGAAAAACAGTGTAGTATATATGAATTTAAATTTAATAGATAAAATAGAAGGCATGTTGCGAGTCAGAATGTTTTTGAAGAGAAACAAAATATTTTATGAAAAAACTTTCCATATTTTGTTTGGAAAAATGTTCTTTTATTTGATAAATTTTTTTGTATCAATATATATTTTCATGGTATTTACTTCTCTGCGAGTATATTGTCTGTAACTTAAGAATAGCTTCAGCATTAATTTGGACAACATTTTTCTTTGTCACAGAGCAGTGGGCTAAAATAAGTACCATATGAAAGTGAAATAGATGTTGAATAGGTAAATGATGCACTGAACCCTTTTGGACTTTAATCTCCTGTTTGACAGTTGACAAACTTGCTCATGATTAAAATAATTACATTATATATCTTGTAAGAGCTTTACGTAAAACTTTTGACAGATAAAAAAAAAACCCACGCAAAACAGAGAAAATACAAATAAAATATATAATTTGTAGGTCAATTTATTCAAACGTACCTATTATTGTACAAGTCTTGTTCCTTCTCATATTGCACCTTCAACTCTTCTTGCTTCTTTTTTTCATTTTCAGTTTTTTGCTCCGCCATCCATGCCTACATCATAAAAAGAAATTTGTAATCTTATATAAAATATCCAAAATCATAAGTTTTTCAGGAATCAAAATATTTACCCGTTTAATGTTGGCTTTTGATCCCGGATGGAATGGTTTTTTACACATGTAATTATTATAACCTTTGCCCATTTTTCTAATATTATTTAAGTTGCGAAATAAAACTCAACAATATTTCATATGATCTAACATGTATATTGCAAAATTCACTACGAATCTGAAACAAATAATGTACGTATAACGTTAAAGAGAGAATATAATGTCAATAATGTCAGGTTTCTCTCGCCTTATTTCTCTTCAGACACTCACAGGAAAATAGCTTATTTCTCATTGGCTCATGATACTAGGGTATTAAGGATCGTCTTATTTAGCACTCTTTCATGCTCTCGGAGAGCTGAAACATTTGGCATCGTCCAATGGGTGAAAGAATGGCTTAGTTCTATAACCCTACAGCATGCCAGCTCCTGTTGCTTCTCTCCCTCTCCTCTTTGAGAAAACTTTCCTCTCTTTAACAACTTAAAATCTATATGTGCTTCAATCACTTCAATTCGAGAAAACAATGATTAAGATATTTTAAGAATAATTGAGGGAGTAAAAAACTTTTAAATCTAATTATTTAAAGCCGCATAATGCATAAAATCTATGATGATAATTTATACATGATTTAAATGCTTTGAATTGATGTTTTGCATTACAAAACCTTGTAAAATAATATACCTTTTTGAAGTTTCATCTAAACTCCTTCAGTAATAATTTGACAGATTATTTTTTCTTTTTATTTTTAATCTGTACACACTTGTTTGTAAACATGAGAAGATGACGAGGAAATTAGATCATATCGTTGGAACCTACTTGAATTAAAATGATAGAATTTTGCACTTTTCGTCGAATGGTATTATTTATTATAGGTTTAATCGTGTAAGTATGAATCAAATATATATTTTTTTGTTTTAGTTGGAAACAAATTTTCGTGATATGTCAATGAATCTTTACACCAAAATAAAGAAATCTAGTTTTTTTTCCCTTCATTTTATTTTTGTAATAGGCATCCTATTTTCTTGGAAGCTTATTTTTTATGTAATTGGTTGGAAATCTTAAAATTCTATTAATTGAAAACTAATACCGTGAAATAATCTTTTTATGTGTATGAAAATCTATATAATCTGTTTACCTATATCTTTTATCTAAATATAAACTACTATTGAAATGTTCTATTTTTTAAAAATGTATATGAAGGTTGAAAATTATGTGCATTTCAAATGACATCTACTTTTTAATATTTTTCTTCCCCCCCCGAAAAATGGCTTCAGTATTATATGTGGCTTAGGTATCATATATTTCCGATCATGAAGTGCTTTTTATTTTCCTACATGGATTTTGAGTACTTTTTTTTGTAAAAAGTTATGGTGTTTGTGTGTGTGTGTGATGGAAATCATCATGTAGACCATAGGTTCCCAAATTTTTTTGTCTCATAGACCCCTTACCATGTTTTTCGGTTTTGTGTAGACCCTTCTCACCGAATATTAAATTTTTGCAAACGTACCAACTTAAATGTTTTTTGACAGCTGGTATAGCACTACTTTCTTTAAAAGTTTTATGTTTCTAACTGGAGCTAAGTAGTGTGTTAAGAAATATATGTGAATTAGTTAATTAAATTTTAATTTAATATATAAAATAATTGTTACATAAAATAACTGAGCAACAAACAAATGTTTTTAATGGGCAGGTTGAATTTGGTGCTTCAATAACAAATTTTTAACATTTGGCATCAATCTTTTCAGGTTTAACCCTCAATCTCCTCGGTTAGTATAGTGTCCAATCTTTCTTTTCTTTTTTCTGTTTTTATTTTGGAGATTGGCAAGTGCACTTAAACTCCTCCTCTCTGGGAAAAGCAGTTGAAAACTTTCTTGAGAAGTTCCATAATTCGAAAAATCTATATCTTTTTAAAGCCAAAATTGCTGACATTCGTTTCTAAACTTTACTTCAAGATCTTCGTTAGGGCTATTAAAATATGTTCCTTTTGTAATCAGATATCTTTTCTTTTGCTTTTTTTTAATGTGACAACATGAATTCATTATTTATTGTGATATTACCATGGTAAAAGCATTCTAAAGCCTGAGTAAAGGGCATTTAAACGTTGAACATAGGTTAAAACTTCATTTTTCTGGCAGATTGTGACAAATTGAGAAACTGTTAAAATTCACGACCTCCACCTTTTTACTCCTTTAGCTTGATTCTGTCAAGAAACACCGAAATGATGGACCTTTTTTAATAAAATGTATGCTGTCACCTTGTAATTGCAAATTAATCCCAATAAATTTAATAAATAAAGCTGTTAAATAGTTAAATATGGTTTACACTTTATTAGATTTTCTATTAAAATTAAAATCATAATCTGGTTTAGGCTATCGTAGACCCTCATTTACGCCTCATGGACCCCATAAATTATTTTTTCACTGCCGTGGACCCCTTGCAGGTCATCATAGACTTCTGGGAGTCCATATAGACCACTTTGGGAATCACTGATGTAGACTTCTTGTGATTTTTGCATTTAATCATTATATTGTGGCTGTTTAAGAATGAATTTGAAATCATTTTTAAGTATTTTGAGCAGTGTTGCTCAACAAAAGTAAAATTTGTTTTAATATTTGTTAAATAATGCTTAGAATTGATGTAATTGCAAACTTCACCAAGACGAAAATTCCACAATCTTGGAAAATAAAAGTATATAGAATTAAGTGGAACAAAACCATGTTTCCTTGGAAATAAAACTGTCTTTTGCTGTAAAAAATTCATTAGGGCTTATTTTCAGAAATTCTTATTTTTCATGCATAATTAACTTTTTATTCATATTCAAGAATTGCATTTATTTACTATCAAAATTGCATTTACTCGCTCACTAAAATATATAGTTCAAATACAGACATGTCTTCTTCTGAAACAATGTTATAAAGCTCATCCTAATTCTCATTGTTGAAGAAAGCTATTGATCTAGTGGCACACATAAGGAGTTGAGGGTCGAAAGTTCACCATTCTCATATCATATCCCAAAATGCCACCAACCATATTCTTTTCATTTAATTGATTGTTGGGAGTAAAAAATAAACTATTGAATGAATAATTAGCATTAAAATTAATAAATAATATTGTTAATAACAGAAATGTTACTTTTGTTTGAAATTATTTTTGGTAGTATATATAAGGTATGGCACAAAAAAACGAGACTGGTTCAATAAATCATTGTACTTGCAGAATCATTTCTCCATGACAGTATCACCTTCAAAGTAGTTCCCTTCAGCATTCACACACTTCGACATTCAGTGCTACTATTGCTGGCAACAGTTCTGGAACAAGGTTTTTAGAAGTCCCTTTAGGAGATTTTCTGTTTTTGCTCGAACCTCTTCAACTGAGGTAAAATGGGTTTCCTTTCGGCAAGATTTAACTGTAGGAAATGAAATAAGTCACTTGTGACCAAATCAGGTGAATAAGAAGGTTGCCCCATTACAGTAATCTTTTAGTTGGTCGAAATTGCTTGAAAGATAGGGCCAAGAGATTGGATGCATTGTCTTGGTGCAACAGCCATACATCACTCCCCAATTCTGGCCTTTTTAACAGGCTTTTATAAGTTTCACTTGCATGTAACGGAATCTTAGAACTCGATTTTTACCCACTTAAAAAGATCGGATTCATTCGAAATTTCGCACACTTGTCAAGGACTGATGACAATACAATAATTTCATAATTTTGTTCCATTGTTCTTTTCAGGATTGTCAGGAATAAGGATAATCAGATTTGGCGACAAATCCATATATCACATCCAGATTTGGCGACTTATTGCATATATCATTTTTAAATTTGGCGACTAGTTCCATATACCATTTTCAGACATGGCGACTAATTTCCTACATCATTTCCAGATTTGGCGACTAAAAGAATAAGGTGTAACCCTAAAGTGTTTTGAATTTAATGCTAATTATATATGCAAGTATAAAATACACTTGCGATTAAAAGAAATAAAACAAACAAAAGAAGTGTTCTATATCTGAGAAAGTGGAGGGTGGGTAGGTGTTAGCAATTTCTAACCATAATATAAACATTTTTCTGAAAATGAAAATAAAAAAAAAAGGCTCGAGCATGGGAAAAAAAAATAATTTGCGTTCTAACTGCTAAATATTTTTTTATTTTTATAAAGCATTACATTTAGAAGTGATGATACGAATTAACATGAAAGGAACACGTTTAAAAGGTGAAAAAACGATTGATACTTAATATTACCATGTTTTTAATAACTCGCTTTTTCTTTAATGTGTATCCGGGTGGAATTTTGTAATTGATTTTAAACTGTGTGACTTTCCGAGGAGCTAGAGACTTGAAATTCGGACTATAGCTCGGAAGTGGATGACAATGCATGAAAATGGGAAAAAAGAAAACAAAAAGGAGCAATTTTATAATATTTAATCCGTAAAAAAACATGATACATTAAAATTTTTTGTAATTCGAACTTTTTCTTCTTTACACACTTTTATTTGTTTGACCTGTTCAAAAGAGACGGAATCTAATATAACGATCTGAAGCCTCGTAAACGGAGAGAATAAATGCACTTCAGACCCGTTAATTAATATCCATTGAAGAGCAAGACTAATTCCACAGCCACGTAATTCCAGCTTCAAATATCAAACTCAAGGATAAATTCAACAATGAATAAATGATAGTTTAAAAAACTAAAAAACACGCTTTTATTGTAGTTCAAACTAAAAAATGAAAAATAAATTGTAGTTTGAAAAAAAACTAAAAAACCCGCTTTTATACTGAATCGAACTAAAAAGTAAAAAGATAATTCTTAATAAAGAATAAAATGATTAACAAAAAATGAATGTCATTGGGGTAAAAGCGTGGGGTGTTCTATAAATGTATCAATTGTTATAATTTCTAACTTCTATTCCGAAAAGCTGAATTAGTGTAAAAATGTAGTACAAAGCACCCCACGCTTTTACCACAATGACATTCATTTTCTCGTTAATCATTTTATTCTTTATTAAGAATTATCTTTTTACTTTTTAGTTCAATTCAGTATAAAAGCATGTTTTTTAGTTTTTTTTTTTTCAAACTACAATTTATTTTCATAATTTTTTTCACGAAGTCTTTTTAGTACTTCAACGTAGTAGTGTTAATTACCACAAGTCACAAATTTTGGCTATGTTTTGGTCTGTAACCACTGACCTTCGTCACCCAGCAGGTTCATCAACTACCACACTGACCCTTCCCCCTGAAAACCTCTTATACCATTCTAACATATGTGCATGAGCAAAGTTTCATCCCCATAAGCCTCAGTTAGTGTTTTAAATGTTTTTGTGGCTGATTCACGAGAAAAGATGTTGTTTGGACTTTTTCCGATATAATGCAGTTGCACCTTTTCGCTCAATGATGCAGTACTCTCAACTGGCGGGATCGATTCAGACAATTCTGGCCACATGGATAGAGGAGGTGTGTGGAATGATGTCACCAAAACAGTTATTGCCAACTCCACTCTTTTTTCAGCTGACACACTCAGACTTGTTTTTTTATGTCACACCTTGTACAAAGGATTATAATTAATAAAAATAATCAAGGGTAATAGGGGTCTGCCCCCCTTGTGTCTACCACTGCATTAATTGAATATTGTGATGTTGAATCCTGGAGATTAGTTTATTTGTGATACAAGAGTAAATGCTTAAATGTTATAAACTCTTCAAATAAATCAGCATTTTGGTCTTCTGTTTTAAGCTCAGGAAATAATGGTTTTTAAGGTTTTCTTATGTTTCTTACCATTTTTTCAATCACCTGTTGAAAAAAGGTGCATAAATGTATTATGTTCAAAACAATGGAAAATCCAACCTTTCTTTTCAGAAAGCTATAATATTCATATCTCTGGAGCTTTCTACAACTCTACAAAGTAAAGAACAGTCTGTCTTTTTGATTTGTTGATTTCAAGGCAAAGCAAGGATTTTGTTCTGAGAAATTATTATATTCTGGTAACCCTTGTTAATTGAAAAATGGAATTCTTCAGAATAATTCACCTGCTTTCTTTTCTGATTATTTGTATTATTAAAATTTAATAAATGTGATTTTTAAAAAAAAATTTTTTTTGGTTTTCAAAAAATATCATTGCATTATTATTAGAATTGGGTGTTTACGTTCTATAACAACCATATTGGCAACATTAAATAAAACCATATAAATTCTGAAAACAGATTAATGCTGATGGGAATATGGAGCAAATAGTCTAAAAATACTGCTGAAAAATCTGGCATATAATGCACACTTTTAACACAAAAAATAAGATCCGAATTTACAGATGCACATATTTTGGGTATATAAAAATGAAAGCTTTAAAAATAAAAAAAAGTTGAGCATATAAGAAAAAATAGATTTCTACATATATTAAAATATTGTTTTTTAAAAAGAAATTGCATTTCTTATGAGCTTAAAGGTTTGTATTTCTGGAAGTATACTATTTTTTTTCTAAAGCTTAGAATAATGCCTTGAATAAATGACTAAAACATAAGAGCATTGCACGTGTATATTTCAGGTTTCTTCATAAAAAAGGAGGTGCACATTATATGACGAATATGCCTAAAAATTAAAAGTTGCAGCTTGAAAGTATAAGTGAACATTATACACTGTATTTTACTGATGTAAAAAATAATAAGTAATTATACACAAATAATAATCATTAAAGGAGGAAGTAACTAATTTTAATTATTTAACTTTTTTTCAAAATTTTATTATTTATTGTTAATTTTATATTATATTTTTATTTTAGTATTATGTAAACAAGTGGGTGGGCTTATGACCACACGATAGAAGTGATAACTTCAGATTTTTTAATGTTATTTCAGGCATTAGTTCAGTGAATAAAAAACAACTTAAAATCACCACTTAAAATCATAGGTAATTTGTTCAGAAGAGCCGATCCGGCTTCAGTGTAGGCAACTAAATATTTGTGAAGGAATTCGACAATTTTCTCTACATTTTGATTTAATGAAATTTAAATAGCAAAATTAGAATTATTTTCCATTTTCTGCTCTACATTTCACTGCATAAATTTCTCTGATACATGACTGATTAAACTCAAATGATTTTGCAGTATTTGATTCTACTTCCATTTTTTATATAGTATAAAACATGAATTATAAGGAAGTACATGCACATTAAATAAAATAATAATTGATAATTGAATATTTAAATAAATAAAACGGAAATATAAAAAGCAAACATTAATTTAATTGGCCTTAAATTTCTTCATTTTTCGATTATCCTTCGCTGTTAAAATTTCTTCACTGGACTTTTTTGAAGAATTAATTAAGCATATATTCCCGAATGTAACAAATATTTTTTTGAAAATATGAAAATATAGGTGTGTTATACAGTTTACAGAAGATGAACGAAACAAATGCAAGACATTCCACAATTCATGTGATTCCAGATATGCTTCTGTTATGCTTGTAAAGCAAGATAATTGACAATCAACTTTAAGATATTTTGACTCGAATCTTTTCAATATTAGCAAATTAAAAATAAAATGTTGCGCTGAAATGATTTTCATAATAATGTCTGTTGGCATTTTTAAAACTCCTCTATTTAATAGACTCAAATATTTTGTCTTTTTGATATTTTTTGAATTAAAACTGATTTTTTTTATCTACAACAAATATATATTTGCAATCAGATCATTCAAATTTTATGTTAGGCAAGCAATAACCTGCTATGTACATTAAAACTTGATACTCTTCTGTAAAAATATCATCTGATTTTTTTCTAGGGATCATCTAGGGATTGTCTTTTTCAGAGTTTGTATCATCTGTTTATCTTTTGGGAAACAAAAAACTAACTATATAAGGACACAAGAGGGAAGGCTGAGTATTACACAAAACCCGGAGACAGCATCTCTCTTTTGGTCATGTTATTTCTTTAGGAGTGTGTATGTCGTGTACTAATGAATCTTGCCCGATCCTGTCCAAACACTAGTTCGGAATAAAGACAAAAAACGCAGAATGAGCGTTTCAAGTTCACTCTTCAGCAAAACATGCCTAAAGAAGTTATCACTTCAAAAATAATAATGATTCGCATTTAGTATTTGAGCTTGTCATATTAATAAACAGTTAGACTTAGAATGGCAGCAAGTGGAGAAATACCAAACATAGCACATGGTTGCCAATTTAGTGCCTATGACGCATGCAAATTTTGGGTTGCTAATTTGTTGAGTTATGTTGAAAGTTGGCATGGTTGCAATATTATATAAATACCTTTCGTTGTTAAAGAGTTTACTGTCTGATTCTTTGTGGTTGCTCAGCAACAAAATATTAAATCCCTGTTTTTTTTAAGTTTCATTGGAATCTTCTTTTTGTTAATTGATTTGAAAAGTATGTCTGAGTAGCATAATTTATATTTTTTTTGATGATTTAGAGCAATAAGGTAAAATATGTGATACAATGATGTATGGCTATAGGTTTTGTTTTGATTAAAATGGAATGCTATGTTTACAAGAATGGTATGCATTTGACTGAAAATGAAATAAAAAACAGATAAATTTATTTGGGAGTGCTGTAAGAAAGGAATGAATATGTATTGTGTTTGAAGTTCTATGAGAAGGAATACTTCATTTGAGGAAAGCAAGCTAAGTATGATCCTGACTTTAATGATGACAAATATGTGGGTTCTAATGCTCAGTTGTGATTTCATTTTTTTAGATTGATGTCTCTGTGAAAAGTGCCATGAAAGAGAAGTACACTCACTCTGAGTCTATCAATAAAAGTATATCACTGTATGAAATACTTAGACGTGAAAAACTGTTCAGTTCTCTCTTGAATTATTTTGAATTCTGTTATTTTGTTAAAATATTAGTTTTTATGCAATGTTATTTTACTACCTAATTTTTAAAAGTCAATTCTTTATGCAAAAATGATAATTTAAAAATATAGTATTTTTGTATTCCTGTGTTTTTTTCTTTGAATTTATTACATTGCTTTAATTTTAGAACATCATTAGTTGTACTTGCCATTGAAAGTTTTCTTACTCCATCAAATGGTAAATACCCAGAACATCCTGGTGGTCAGGGAGAAAATACATCAAGTGCTCCCTGCTGGCAAAATGAGGATTATGTTGTTAAGCAGCATTGTGCTCCTTGCTCAGAATTTGAAAAGGTAATAATATTGTATATGATCATTAATTGGTGTTTTTTAATGTTTAATAGCAATATAATACAGCTGGACCCCATTCAAATATGTTTGAGTAACACATTTAGGGATTGTAATATCACACAGACCAAAAGTTCAATACTAGTATTCAGTATTTTTTAGATGTTAATACCGAGATACCTGTTTTAATACCGTTAGTAAAAATTTTAGAAAAAGAAAGAAAACACAGGTCTTTCTTTGTTTTATTTGCTAGTTTTATTAGAGAGTGCGAGTGTCACAAAAATAATATGTAACTCATAAATTATAACAGTATATAAAGAATAAAAAAAAATAAAATAAAAGGAACATCTTATTTATTTAAATCACAAAAAAGTGCAAATATCTTTTGTCAGTCTGTGGTACTATTACAGATTTTTGAAATGTGATTTTTTAAAAAACATAATGCATCAATTGTACTGTCATTAAGACTGGAAGGTAATTTTGTGCAAAAATTAACAGCTGTCGAAAACACTCTTTTGGCACCTACACCAAATGGTGGTACTGTTAGCAATGCGCAATACACTTCTAAATCCCTCATCTTCCAATAATTCGATTTCTTGTTAGATGGTTTTGGATATAGCTGATTTTTATATTGTATTTTGGTTTGTGGAAATATTTTTAGTTATCACTAATTGTAATTTTCTAATTCTAATTTCCTTTGGTGGATAGTGATGTTCTGAATTCAGTAGAAGTGCAAAACACTTGATATGACAAACCATCTAATGCTGTCATTTTACTTAAAATTTCATTTAAATTATCTTTTTTCTCTCAAAATAATCTAAAATTTCTGATGACTTGGGCTTAGAAACTGTGCTTAAATTTGTATTTTCATCTCAATTAGATTCTTTCCTCTTTAACAAATTTCTATCATGCTTCATTTTTAAATGCTTATGGAGTCCGTTTGTATTTATTCCATTACTTTAATAATTCTTGAACAATTTTTTACATTGTGCCACCATATTCTTTTCATCATATAAATAATGAAACCAAACCGAAGTATCATCAAATGCATTTATATGTTCTTAAAATTTATTCTTATTCATTATTATGGGTTATTATTTATGAGTATATATATATAATGAATCTGAAAAATATTTTGAACCCTAAAGTATATGATATGCAAATGCAATGTGAATAACAAATTCGTCAATTAAAAAAAATATCAAAATACTACACACTTTCTTCACAACTAGGGATTGCAATACCGGTATACCAAATACTGTTTTTTTAGAGCAATTTGTACAATTTTGTAATACCAGTATTTACAAGTTTAAATACTGTTTTTTCGGTATTTACTAGAAATTTTTTTGAATTGTCCCCACTACAAGTTCAGGGATCGTCAATATAACAAAATAGTATACGTTTTTGTTTTTATGTCTCCCTAGCAGGCAAAATTTATTAGACTGTGAACATAAAGTTGTGTCGTACAATCAAGAGAAGTGATAAAATATGTGAATTATCTAAGGAGGCGGACCAGAACTATTATATTACAGCTCAGAGCAATACTGTACATGTGCAGGACCTCATAGTCTGATATTCGTATCTGTGAAAACAAGGTTGAAGTTGTGAAGAACATGCGTAATATTTCAATATTTTCTATAAAATTGGTGAGTTTGTTATTCATATTGTATTTGCATTTTGTACTTAAGGCTTCAAAATATTTTTGATTCATTATATATATATACTCAAAAATAATAACCCATAATAATAAATAAGAATAGCTTTTAAGAACATAGAAAATTGGTTGATAATACTTGGGTTTGATTTCATTATTTATTTGATGAAAAGAATATGGTAGAACAATGTAAAAAAGTGTTCAAGAGTTATTAAAGTGAAGGGAGGAAGTACAAGCAGTCTTCAAAACATGATACCAATTTGTTTAAGAGGATACAATCTATAGTTGCATTGAAGATACAAATTTAAGCACAGTTTCTAAATTCAAGCCATCAAGGATTTTAGATTATATGAAAAAAATTATAAATGTAAAATGATATCATTAAATGGTTTGTCCTTTTGAGTGTTTTGCACTTCTATTAAATTAAGAAAATCACTATTCTTGGAGGTTTTAAAAATCTACCAACATCGATTAATACTATAAGAAGAACTGTTATAAACTACACTAATGGTGTTCACAATTCTTTGAAACATGAGCTAATACAATTAAAAGTAAATGGTAAAAAATTTAGTCTTACATTTGATAAATGGACAAGTGAAAGAAATAGACATTATTTAAATGTAAATATTTATTCAGAAAAAAAAAATTGGAATATAGAACTTACACATGTTTTGGGAAGTATGCCAGACAAAAAAATGTGTGGAAGTGCTTAATCTAAATTAGCAAAACATGGATTATTCCTGATAAAAGACATTGTTGCTCCATCAACTGTTATGGATACAAATATGAAAGAAGTTGGAAAGTTAATTGGTGCAAATCAGCAATTGTGCTACGTTTATGGAATTCAATTAAAAGTAATAGATGTATTATACCAAAAAATAAAGACAGAAAATCCAAATAGTGGGATATAGAAACTTTTAATTCCGACTTTGAAGAGAGTGATACTGTCAATGGATAATGACAATGTAATTGTAGAAGAACATATTGCTAATGAGAAGGAAATATTAATTCTTCCAGAATTGCTTTCTATAATTAATAAAGTTCAAAAAATTGTTATATTTAATCGTGCTCCATCAAAAGCCTTAGTACAAAAATATATACTAACTGTGTGTGAATTAAATCATAAGATATGTTGATATTAGATTCTAAAACATGTTGGAACAGTTTACTCCTAATGATAGAACGATTTTTAAAGCTTAAAAATGCAATAAAAAAAAGCAATAGTCGACTTAAACCTGCAAATTAATTTCCCTAGTAGGGAATTCGACTTAATATCCAGAACTGTATCAACTCTACATCCAATAAAACTAGTTGTTGAGGCATTATTTTGGAGAGATTCTAATTTATTAACAGCCAATGCAACAATAAATTTCATGTTGCAGTCACTGAAGGAACAGCACACATCACTAACAGAAGAATTCAATATTACATTGAAAAATTGTACAGAAGAAAGGCATACCGAAATAGAAAATGTCTTATGTTATTTACATAATTATAATGATTTTAAAAATGAAAATGAAAAAGTAGAAAAGAGACTAACCAATTTAAATTTGATCAAGTTTATAGTAAATTTTCTTAACTTTTTTTACTCACAAACCTATCCACATTCAGAAGAATTTGGTACAATTATTGAAGAGGATGATGACACTCATGTAAATAGTGAAAAGGAATTGCCTCTTGAACAAAAATTAGAAATCATGATAGCTAAAAAAATTTAAATGAACCAAAGTACAATACAGAAATGAGTATATATAAAACCATTTGTCGAGAATTGATTTATTTGAAGATGAAGGTTTTGAGGTAAATACTTGGAAAAAGGTATATTGGGCAGTGCTAATGATACCACTAACTAGCGTAGATGCCGAAAGGGCATTTTCAACAGCTGGTAATTTTGCACAAAATATGTTCCAGGCTTAAGGACAGTACAATTGATGAATTTATTGTTTTTTAAGATATCTATTCAAAAATTTAATAGGACCCGGACTGAATAATGATATTTATACTTTTTGTGATTTAAATAAATAAGATGTTCCTTTTTTGTGATTCCTTATATACTGGTATAATTTATAAGTTACAAATTATTTTTTGTGGTATTTACATCTCTAATAAAACTGGCAAATAAAACAAAGAAAACACTGTGTTTTCTTTCTTTTTCTAAATTTTACTACCAGGGAGGGTATTAAAACCGTTATCCTGGTATTAAGATCTAATAAATATTAAATACTGGTATTTAAGTTTTG